>SNQJ01S0031320.1:0-26884 GCA_010110895.2 Picea sitchensis | reverse complement strand
GGGATGTACTCAAGTGATTCACTTGAAGGTGTTCACTTCCTCATGAGATACTGCAGATGGAATTGTTTCAGGGTGATATCCATAATTATCTTCAACTTGAGGTGAAATATCTTTGAGGGGTAAATCCTCATGTTTTTTATTTTCTATGTGTGGGATGTTTGCATGGCTTGCCATACATAGGCCCTCCTTCTAGAACCAATTATGTTGAGGGGGTTGGATTCCCTATACTCAACAGTAGGGATTAAACCCAAGGAGGAGGCCCAATTAGACTCTTCCCTTTTTTATATAGAATAATCCTATGGATTATGGTCCAACAACCTTTCAATGAGCTTTATGAATCAGTTAAACTGTCTTTCTACTCTCTTTATGTTTTTATAATGTGTGTAATTGATATAGGAAATAGATCCTAATATAAGAAGTTTTAAAGAAATATGATACCAAAGGATAACACTTGGGAATAGTCAGTATAGGTGATTGGTAGCTTTGAAGTGTTTAAGAAATAATTCTATCAAGAAACATTAATGCATGATTACCTTTAGTAAAACTCGAAATGTGTAAAGAGGAGAAACATGCTCTCAAAAGATAATTCTTGCAAGCAATGATTGGGAATAAGCTTGTAACTATATTTGTTCTTCTAAGAAATAATTCTAATGAAAGATATAACTAACAAGATACTCCCAATAAACATACAACAATTTTCCATTCATTCCATTAATGATTACAAAATTAATTCTATAATTATGACTATACTAAATAACAAAACCAGAATTACAAAGGCTAAGAAACTAATTAATAAAGAAATATTGAAATTCACATCTAGCAACTCATGAAATCATACAAGATAAGTCAACAGGATTGAAATCCTTACTAGATATGTCTGACACAATAGTTGTTTGCAAAATAGTCCACAATACAAGTAAAAGCACACAATGATTCAACAAAATTCCTTGGCTCTTATAGAGCTTTTGAATTAAACCTTCAAAATAATTCTCCAATTACATTCCATAAATTTTCTCCAACTCCAACAAGAAAAAGATGTTTCCTTAGAGGTTGATCCCTCTATTTATCTCCATTACAATTTTCCAAAATAATATTTTGAGCAAAAAATAAAAACTGGAAAATTCCTAAATTAAAAGTGAATCAAGATGATTCATGTGACCTGGGAGTCTCGGGACTTTCATGCTTGTCAATATATGCATCCCATTGTGAGTACAAATCAACACTTCTTTGGTTGTAGGGAAACCTGTGTTGATCCATTGGGATACTCAAGTTTTCTTTGCTTTCTTTATACCACCGAGTGTAACCCTCTATCTTGGGCATCAACTACCCCAGTCTATTGACAACTTTGATCACTCATATCATAAATTTCTAGAGATGTCCGTGTTCGACTGTAGTTATATTTTTGACCTCTACCTGATACTCATCGACAATTTGCTTGAAACCTATCGATGCCTCTTCAATTGGCCGAAAATCTTCAGGCAATCCGAATGTTGGCACTTGGAGGTCGATCATCGTTCTACTGATATTTTCCTATACCATCTAGTAATTCTTTGGCTCTTCAATGATATCTTCCCGATACTATGCTTATGAATGCATCCTAGCTATATTGTCATTTGTTATGATATCAATGACATGGTCTTATTCTCCTTGGTATTTCTAGATTTCTCTGATGAACTCCACATGGTTCAAAGCCCGACACCCTTTTCATTCCACCTGAGCACTTCTTTATGTGCTATAGACAACAATAGGGTTTCCTCTTGAAATTCAACCACCCTTTTGAGAAAGGTGTCTTGAATTTGTTGGTGTTTATCATGTTCTTCAAGGAGGCCCTTGACAAGATTAGAAGTGCCTCCAACTTCATGATAATACTAAACTTGATGCTGGAGTGGTGTCAATTATTTCCTTGCATCTTCTAGCTCATTTTCTTCTTCCATGGCCTTGTCTAACGACGTGTGTGAAATGGAAATTCCTATTGAAACCAGTTCACTCATCTGAGCTCTTTTCACATCAAGTATGACTTCTTTAGAGGTACATAGTATGCCATTGTCCATAGTGAGATTTATTTTCCTTTGTGTTCTTCTGACAATCAACTTACTCTTTTGATTGTATGCAAGAGACTCCAAATCAACAACTTCATCGATTGGTTGGGGTATGGGATGATCTCCCCGAGATAGTATATTATTCAAACTACTAGGAGTATGGAATTATTCCATCATAATCTCCTGACTTTTCCCACTTGGTTGAATTTCTTGATTTTTCCCAACCGATTGAGTTTATTGCAAAATTTGTTCCTGTGTAGAGGATTTCTCCTCTTCTTTTTGTTGCTTCAATGTTGCATCTTTAGTTTCCTGAGTATCATGACCTTCCCCAACTAATTGAGTTTGTTGGGGGTCCTGAGGCTTTGGAGTTTCTTTGAAATCCTTGGGATCAATGACTCCCTAATAGTTGAAATGTTAGCATGATCCTCGCCTTGACCATCAATCGATCCTATGGTATTTCCTCCTTGGCCATAAGTATCCTCCATCGTATCCTTTTCATTTTCTTTAATAGCCTTTTGTTCAGGCAAGTCTTGAGCAAGCCTTCCAGTGTTAGGAAAACTTTCATGAGTTTCGAGAATGCATATCTTCACAACTTCTTATTCATCCTTTGTTAGATCAATTACACTAGTAGTTTTGGGAGTTATCTGAGTATTTTCTTGTTTCGTCTTTCTTTTTTCCTCCTTTTCCCTTTCTACTTTTTCAAGTTCTTCGTTTTCTTCTGCTCAATCTGAGATTTCCTTTGCTAATTTTCTTCTACCTCTCTTATTTTCTGTTCCACCTCATCCTTCATGGCCTTTTCTTCATTTTCTTTCCTCCTATACTATAACAAATCTTGCTTCCTCTTCTTTGCTTCTGCCTCTCTTCCTTGTTTGGCAAGTGATTCTTGAGCAATATCTTCTTCTTGCTTCCTCTTGAGTTTTTCCTTAGTCATCCTTTGAAGTTCTTGTTCTTTCATAATCTTATCTTATTCTTCTTGCATGGATTTGTGCTCATGTTCTTCCTTCAACCTATCTTCCTATGCTTTTGTCACTACCTTTGTTTCCTTGCTTGAAGCATCTCCTTGACTTATGATATTTATTTTCTCTTTCGGTGACAAGGAGCCAAAAACCGTTACATTTGGGGTTGGCCTTTATTTTCTCCACCTCTTTCCAATCTTGTGCATTTTCTATGAAGAGATCTTCCTACCACTTTTCATGTGCATATGTCCAACTAATTGATACTTGTTCAACATGCTTGAGTACTAAACCCTTGGGATCATGCCTCTTGAAACCGCTTTTACTGAATCTATATTCTAGTTGTATTTGTCCCTCTTGCTTGACATGTTTAGTATCTCTAAATGAATAGTAGCCCATCTAAAAGTTGTAAGGTATGGATATTCTCTTCTTATCCTTCACCAAAGTAGTGTTGAAACCTCGCATAATGGATCGATAACATATTTCACCCATCACCAACCTGTTTGGGACATAGGCTGGCAAGAGGTGGGGTGGGAAAGTTGCTACATAGATTCAGAGATATGTTTGTTTCTCCTCAAAATACCAATTCCCAACATATCCAAGAATTTTCTTGGTTTGTTTAGATAGTCTAGGTCATTCTTGCTCGAATATGAGGGTGTACAAGTGTGATATAAAGAAATCACGGATTAAAGAGTATGACCTCTTATACTTATTATCCCATAAAATGATGAAATAAACATGCACATGAGGTTATGATATTTTCCAACTGAGGGACAATCTGTGGAAAGCATGTGGGGCAAAAAGGAAGCCATGTGAAATGAGGATATTGTACCTTGCTTGGGATTCTGGGCCTATTCAATTTTGGTGCCGAGATCATTTTGCGCTATATATCTATGGTGTGAGCCAATGGAATCCATGTTTTCGTAAAATGGGAGCAATCCTTTTCCCCATACAACCTGCACAGTAAGATCATAAGGTACATGTATGGCTCCCACAGACCAATGGTAGGGTATCGACCTTCTAACTTGTTGAAGAAATTCTTATCCTCCTTCCACCAATTTGCCAAAATTCTGTTGATATCGTATTTTTTATCAAAGGAAACCATAAAACCTTTATTAAGCAATTCCTTGGGCTTGCGGAATTTGTAATATCTAGTAACATCTTATGGGAGAAAGGCTTCGATGCACTCTCCCTTCTTGTTATTAATAAGACAATTTCTACAATCTATGTGGTTTATGATCCACTCTATTGCTTCAATACATGGAAACATTGGTGCCCTTGCTGGGACTGAATGCAACTTGGAGCACCTAATGTTTTAAAAGGCTTCGTCATCCATCACTATGAGATCAAGGTCATTGTGTGGCATTGATTCTAGGTAATTTTGATCCTTAAATTTGACAAAAAGACCGTTCCACCTGGGGACATGTACTTGTGTGTTGGTGTTGCCAGTACGAGGCTCTGTGTCTCCCTACACAGGTACCTGTGTAGAAAATTTATTTAATGGTAACTTCATGATTGATTCTACTCCCTTTGTAGTCGATTATTCCCTTCCCTGAGGTGGTACTGAGCTAGACCCTTCTTTTGGTTCTCTCCCCCTTATTCTTGGTTTCTTTGGAGTTTTCTTGATTGGAGTCTTCCTTTGAGGAATTTTACCTGCAACCATCAAAATTTAGGAACATGAGCCAATATTTGTTATCCAATAATCGATTAGGCCAAGGAGAAGGATGAAACTGTGGATTTTACCCAACCTTACGAATGATTGACACCATTACCAACATGATTGGTGCCACTTACCAGAAATAAGATAGGAAACCAAAATTTGCTTGTTGTGGAGGAAAATTGGTTGCACAATACTTCAAAGTCCCTGAGGAGAATAACACTTATTGCTGAGAAAATGGAATGAGTTCGCCACTAGAGACATATTTGAGGGTTAAAAAGAAATAAAATCTTGATCATGATGATAGGATTTTGCAAATCTTATTGTGTTAAATGCTATCCTACACATACCATTGACCATTAATGGTTGATTTGATGCGGAGGGGTACTTGTTTTGGTGTTTTTGAAAGTTTTTCTTTGGCACGTTTGTTGGATTCATTAATTTCGACTGAAAGGTATGGGTCATCGTGTTTTTTCGACATTTTTGTGTGATCCCCAAAAGAATATTATGAGAATATTCTAGCCAATGGCTTGGCGTGCTTTGTCCAGTTTATCAGCATTTGGCCGAAATCTTAACTCGAGAGTTCATTAACATTGGGCAAGAGGCCTAAGGTTTGTGACCCATAAAAATATAGAGAAACCTTGATCGTCGATTATTGGCACCGGGAGTGAGGCTTAAGTTATTGACAAGTTATTTGGTGCTTCATTTCTTTTGTAAAATTTTTGGAGAATTTTCCATACAGATAATGACATGGCATGTGATGTGGCAAGTGACATTGCAGGTACACAGTGGCAAGGGTTAAGTACGAATGATGATGTGGACCTATACGGTTGGTGACGTGGACTTGTACAATAGTCAAGGTGGAAAAAATTCACGTGAAAGGATCGACAATCAATATTTATTCTTGTTTAATGATCGAATGTCCAGGCTGTGCCATCAGAACTTGGTAAGGTTTTACTCTTTAAACGGTTCAACGACATCAATGGATAATGTTGACCTTTTGGCTTTCATACTCATAATATTTTCATCAATGCTTTATGGATGATCAGTGATCGACATATCCTTAAACTTATCACTTTAAGACTTATATGATTTTCACCGATGCTCGATGGATTATAGGCGATCAACATAATTCTTAAGATTGATTTTAACACTCACTCAATTTCACCCAATGCTTGATGGTTCATTGATACTTTCTCATAAGGTTTGCATTGGTGTCGGGATTTCGGTAAATTGCTAGCCCATTCTTTTGGTCCAAAACCCCGATGGACTCATCCACACTTTGGATAAACTGTGATTTTTTTTTCCATTTTTTCTTTTCTTTTCTTTTCTTAAGCAAAATATGTGATTTTTTTGGGTTTTCTTGAGATTTAAATGATGAAGAAAACAAGAAAGAAAATGCATAAACTTAAGAAACAAATGTGTAGCCTCTGGAAAGCAGAAACAAGGAAATGTAGAATAGTTAAAAGAAAGTGGTACTCTAAAGTTAAATTTTTTAAAAGGGTGTGTTGTGTACTCAACATGATGCCACAAATAAAAATAGTTAGCATGCTTCTCTTACAAGATGTGTGTAAGATGTGTGTGGGTGTTCTATTAAGATACATTCTTATGTGATGGTCGTTTTATTAACTTTAGATAATGTTGCCTATTTTTATTAAAGGGAAACAACCTAATGCTTTGAAAAAATTTAGAAATTCTTGGCCCCATTCTACTTAACATTTTTAATTGTGAGGATGAGGTTGTTGGTATTAAACCAATGTAAATTACATATTACATGCCCATAGGGTACAACAAAGCAACATTGATAATTGACACAAAATCCCAAGACTACACAAATTCCAACTATCTTTGTTAAAGCATGTGCCCAACGAAAGAGACCTAGCCACAAGTCGCTGGGGCATAGCCTACACAAGGGAGGAGCTAGCCCACTAGAATTTAAACTTGGGTCAACTTCACAACAACTACTCCAACTTACCACTNAAGATGTGTGTGGGTGTTCTATTAAGATACATTCTTATGTGATGGTCGTTTTATTAACTTTAGATAATGTTGCCTATTTTTATTAAAGGGAAACAACCTAATGCTTTGAAAAAATTTAGAAATTCTTGGCCCCATTCTACTTAACATTTTTAATTGTGAGGATGAGGTTGTTGGTATTAAACCAATGTAAATTACATATTACATGCCCATAGGGTACAACAAAGCAACATTGATAATTGACACAAAATCCCAAGACTACACAAATTCCAACTATCTTTGTTAAAGCATGTGCCCAACGAAAGAGACCTAGCCACAAGTCGCTGGGGCATAGCCTACACAAGGGAGGAGCTAGCCCACTAGAATTTAAACTTGGGTCAACTTCACAACAACTACTCCAACTTACCACTMAACCATATCTTGACAAAGTAAATAATGTTTTTTTTGTGTAGGAAAAATGCTGAAGCCTTTGTAGTTTCACAAAGCATTTATAGCTTTGATATTGACCCTGACATCATTGTCTGCTAGCTAAAACCCTCTGCACATTAATAAGGTATGTCATAAGGGCTCATTTGAGTAGGCTTCTACTTCTACCAAATAACTTAGCCAACCTTTGTAGGAATATGGCTTATGATCTAAGAAAAATCAAGTTGTAGTCAACTAACTAGAAGTAGTGTTACCTCATACTCTCGAAGGAAAATGGTGGTTTCAATCTTGACCTGTTCTTTCACTTGCAACCATTTCCAATACTTTGAAGTCTTGATGAACAACTCCTTCCCTAAGGCTCAAACCTAGTCAAGCTTCATGTTTGAGACAACATCCTAGATGCCTCTGGGTCTTGGGTCGTTAACGTGTTTCCTTATGTCGAGGAAGACAAACTCCTAGCTAATCAGAGGTAGTTTTAGGACATACTTCAAGACCAAAAGATGGTTTCAACGTGTCACCTATTTATCCAATTTCTCAAAAAAAATCAATATCCTATTTCTCGAAGAAAAAAAACCAACAACACTAATGTGAGTGATATATACTTTATCTCTCTTTTTCTTTTATATTTAATATTAAAAAAATGATAAAATGTAACATATAACAACTGAACTCATATATAAACTTTGGCTGAACAAAAGTATGTAATTATTATTTTCCAACGATAGAAGAAGCCATATCCAAAATATCCAACCTTCAATCTAGTATAAAATAGTACAAGGTGTCACAGTTGAAAATATTGTAAATTTTGAAATAGTACAAGGTGTCACAGTTGAAAATATACTCACAATTAAAAATATTGTAAATTTTGTGATGATTTGTTTTTTGTTTTCAAAATAGGGAATCATAATGAAAATTATTGTAAATTTCGTGATGATAATATTTTTGTAACTAAAAAATCACAATATAAAATTTGGGCCGACCGTGTTGCCAACGGCTCAAAATCAAAACGTGAAACTTTAACTCAAACTCGTCCTCGTTATAATAAAACGTAAAATGCTGTCATTCCTATTTAATTAAGAAATTTGTAACGAAGCAATGATGTGGAGTATTGAAAGAGGGACAAGTTAGAGAAACGGAGTCATAGATCGGTGGAATGAGAACAAAGACGGCGAAGAGACTTTCAAACGGGATAGGAGAAGGGCAAGATTCATCAATCCTGTGTGCCCATGACTGTTTGTTAGATCAAACTACATAAAAGAAATGCCAGAGTTGATTCTTAGAGAGCCCCTGCACATCTCAGTCCGGTCACATGGCAAGTTTCTCGAGAAATGGGTTTTATGATGTATATTGAATTACGAACCTTCATCTGGAACTCTGTAGCAGGTAATTTTTCCTACCGTCTGCCCATTTCAATCAAATATTCCTTTACCTGTTGTGGGTTATGGTATTTTCCCCATAAACTCTCATGTATCCAATTGGTCTAGCTATTTGAAATTGAAATGATGAGGGGCATAACGATAGTTTTGAATTGAATTGGGCCGTTTATAAGGGCTTTTTGGGTTGCCTCTGCTGTGTGTTTTGGTAGGGTAATTTTTATCAGAAATGAAGAAGGTTCGTCCAGATTTTTTGGGGCCTTTTTGCAGTTAAACATTCTTTGATTTCCTTAAAAAACTGTTGTGGGCGTTGCTTGGAAGAGTTCTGTATTGCAACTTATCTATTTTTTGTGCCGTTTTTTATTATAACTGTAATGGGTTTGGTCGTTAAATTCTATTGTGTTAATTGGGTATTCTTCGATCTCCTTAAAACCGACGCTTATTATTCGCTGGGAATGGTTTTGTATCGCAATTGATATGCTTTTTGAAAGTTTGTATTGAAAACTGAAGTGGGTTTGGTCTAGGAATTCTGATTTTCCATTGAGGATTCTTTCATTTCCTGAAAATCAATATCGGTATTGATTGAAAAGGGTTTGTCTTGTAACTTTTATGTTGTGAAGGCAGTTAGTTTTTAAGGCCAACGGAAGTTTTTCTGTCAATAGATTTGTTTTTTATTTTTACCTTTTTCTGCTCGATTTCTTTGATGCCAATCAAGATAGGGAAAAATCTATACGATATCAATACCTTAAGCAAGGGATTTTAGAACAAGGATGTGGGAAGAATGCAGCTACAAGGATCACAGGCAAAGAACCCAGGGAGCAAGATTGATCAGGACAAGGCAACTTCAGACCTCACGCTTAGGCTTAGTGATAATTTATTTCTAAAGATTCTTGAAAAATTGCCTCAAGCCCCATATCCATGCTCTTTAGTATGCAAGCGGTGGTTTCGCTTACATGGACTTCTCAGGCATTCCATTAAACTGAAGGAATGGAGCTTCTTAGAGAGTGGTCAGATGACATCCAGATTCCCAAACCTAACTGATGTAGACTTGACGATAGCTTGTGTTCCCCCACCAAAGAACTCAGCTATTTTTCTAACAAATCAGTTTTTGAGAATCCAACTCAGTCCTGAAGTATTTGATCCCTTTTTGATTGAGAAATTCATTTTGGAGCAGCAGTTATTGCCGTCTTCTTTGGATATGGGCCTCAAAATCTTAGCTGAAGGTTGCAAAGGTCTGCAGAGGCTGTGTGTTGTAGATGTGAGGAGACCTGGTTTTGATCAGTTTAGGCTTTTTCGCAAGCGTGATATGAATGGGGTTAGCGAAGAAACTGGAAAAGAAGCTTCCAAATTAGGATTGAAACAATCTGCAAAAGAAAAAGAGGTCAGCCGCCCTAATACTGAGATTGGTTTGGCCTGTATTGGTAAGAATTGCCAAATGCTACAAGAGCTGGAGCTGCATCACTGTACCGATGAGTCCCTTAATGCCATTTCTTCCTGTCAGAACGTGCAGATCCTTCGTTTAGTTGGGTCCATTGAGGAATTTTACCATTTTAGTTTCAGTGATATTGGCCTTACCAAATTGGCTCATAACTGTAAACGCCTAGTGAAGCTCGAGCTAAGTGGTTGTGACGGTAGCTATGATGGAATTGCTGCAATCGGGCAGTGCTGTTTTATGCTTGAAGAATTGACATTAGTGAATCAGGATTTTGATGAGGGGTGGATTGCAGCTCTGTCATATTGCAGCAATTTGAAGACCCTTAGGCTGGAAAATTGCAAGAGAATAGACTCTAATCCTGGTCCAGTAGAGCATTTGGGCTTCTGTCCTGCACTTGAACGGCTTCAGCTTGTTCGTTGCAAATTAAGAGATAAGGTTGGGTTTGCTGCCTTAGTTCTGGTCTGTGCAGCTATTAAAGAACTTGAATTTCAAGATTGTTGGGGCTTGGATGATGAAGTATTTAAGCTTGCCATAAACTGCAGGTGTGTGTCTTAATATTCTGTACCCTCTTATTTTTAAGCTCACCGTAAATCCTCTCATTTTTTGCAGTACTTTTCTCTACTTTATTCATAGATGTTTCTCCCCTGATGATGGGTGAACTGTTCACCTGAAACATTGGGAACAAAAACATGATACACAATTTATCCAAAACATACTCTAATTGTGTCAATCTGCTGAAATCTACATGCTTAAATGCTTTTTGATGCAAATGCCTTCCTTGAATTCCTCTAACAATATTTTTTTTCTTTAAAATTGAAGGAGGGTTAGGCGTCTGTCTTTGGAGGGTTGCTCCCTGCTGTCTACTGTTGGTTTAGAGACTGTTCTTCTTGGTTTGAAGGATCTTCGGAGGCTACGAGTTGTCTCCTGCAATAACATTAAAGATACTGAGATTACTCCTTCATTAGCTTTCTTGTTTACTGTTCTTAAGGAGTTCAAGTGGCGACCAGACACCAAATCTCTTCTTGCTGCTAATCTTACAGGCGTTGAGATCGGTCAGAAAGGAGGGAGATATTTTAAGAGGGCTTAGGAGGTGAGATTCTTGGTTTGAAGGATCTTCAGAGGCTACAAGTTGTCTGTCTCCTGCAATAATATTACTTGGATTACTCCTTCATTATCTTCCTTGTTTACTGTTCTTAAGGAGTTTAAATGGCAACCAGACAC
Organism: Picea sitchensis; assembly: GCA_010110895.2. Lineage (NCBI taxonomy): Eukaryota > Viridiplantae > Streptophyta > Pinopsida > Pinales > Pinaceae > Picea > Picea sitchensis. The sequence continues at coordinate 15,803 of SNQJ01S0031320.1, read as the reverse complement.
AAAATCTCCTCTTGCTGCTAATCTTGCTGGCATTGGAATGGATCAGAAAGGAGGGAGAGTTTTTAAGAGTGCTTATGAGGTGAGATTTTCCTTTTTGGTGACACCAAACACTGACCATATCATTTGGTATGAAGACAAGGTATCTGTGATTCTTTGAGAGTTCAATGGCTGGTGGGGGACGATCTTCAATTAAGTTGTCTGCTTGCCTCTCCATTGCTGCTGGTAGACAGAACTTGGGAAGCCAATTTGGCTACTGGTTTCTGCATCAACCTGTATTATATTAAGATCCCGTGAGGTCAGCGCTTAGTATTCTCTACTTCATGCTGCTGTCTAAAATGTTTTGCAGGATTAGTTAACAACTTATTTTGTTAGAAATTGATTTATATGCCTCTCCCCTATTGTTTCAACTTCCGTATTGCAAAATTTGTACACTTCACAATTGTATCTGTGATTGGTAACGGCCGCCAATTTATTTAAGTGTTTCTTTATCTTTCTCTATAGTCCAATTCTCCAGTAGTGAGTCACAAACTAATTTCAAAGGTGACAAAATATGTTATCTAGACAATAAAGACAGTTTGTGTATGCTTGCATATACGATATTGGTGATGTGGACTATCCTTGGCACTTCAGGCCAGCTCCAGAAATTCAGGGTTTTGCTTTTGAAGTTTATTCCCATGTAAGATGCTTATTTAATATTTAATGCAGTGCATAAATATACTTGTTGAGTCCAACTCTAAGCACCGATCTACTTCAAGGTGAAATTCTATACATGCTTTATTTAGATGTTGACAGCAAATTGAAATTCATCTCTTTAATCTGCTTGCATAGGCAGCAGATTCAATTTGTATGAAACCCAAATATGTATGGAATATGTAGTTGATGCAAACTTTTGACAAACAACCATTTCATTAGTCCGTAAGAGATGATACATCTTGGAATGGAAATTTGTTAGTATGTATAAGAATTGTATGAAATTTGAATAAGTCTTATAACGTTAGAGAATTTTCTAATGCTGTGAGTAATTTCCATGCTTGGGAATATCAATATCTATGGTTGATTCAAGATTGTTTCCTGAGTCAAGTTTAGTAATATTAAATTTTTAATTTGCATTGAGTCATATTACAGCAATTTTCCCGGGCTGTGGTGTGGTGAACCTTTTATGAGATATAGATGATTCATTTCCTGTAGACCTATTTAATGTATGTACTGTTGAAAAAACAGAATGCATTCCCATGCCAGAATTATAGTATTTATTTATGTGAGCAACAGATCAGTAAACTGGTTACCACATTGAGTCATACCATATGATAACACCCATTTCATTGAAATGGAAAAGTGCAGGTAAAATGGAAAATGGAACTGGGTATGATATATCACTTAATTGATAATTAAAGAAATAGTTCACTCGTTATTTGGGCATTGATCGTTGCTGTTTATAGATTGATTACAGGTACTGCAAGGAACGCTCTCATCACTTGAGGCTCTATCTATTATTGTTGGTATTTGGCTCTAGTTTACTATTTTTTTTTATTTACTCTCTATTTGTATTTTAGCCTCTCCAACACTCGTCTTTACTTTTATATTACTACTCTACTACTTTCACTTCATTGGTGATTTGTTTACATCTAACTATGATTATTTACTAGACTCTTCCTTTAGCTGGCCATTAAACCATCATGATCATGTTGGTTTAGGAAGCTTTCCATTTGTCCACTCATGCTAGACCTTGGTTGAATTCTTCAGGCTTCAATTTACCCACCCGCATCTGTTTCAATTCTGTCATGCAGTTTGTGCACACTTTTGTTCGTAATTCTGTAACTTTAACTCATCACTCTGTACATTATTGCTCTACACACGGCATCTTCAAGTCTAGACTGTTTGTATATTCATACATATTGCAGGTCTATCCTTTAACATGTCTGGACTGCCTTTTACCATGTATGCCGTCAGGACTCTGAACAGTGAAGTGAGGCTGGGTCACTTGGCACAAATGCCCAGTTAACAGTTCTAAGAATAAATCCTTGTAGAATTCGAATTTCAACATATGCCCTCCCCCCCAAGACACAGTTAACCTCATACCGTGGGTAACAAGATTCAAGAAAACTGCCCTAGGTTTAAAATCTATAGAACTGCTTATGCTTGAGCCATTTCCTCCAGATGCAAATGCAAACTCACCTTTAAAAATCAAATTCCTTTAGTAGTGTCAGTTTGACTACTTGTCAAAGTTCAAACATTGCATAAATGTGAATACAAAAAAGACAGACGCAAAATGGGCACAATGAAGAGAAATTGACGAAAGGAAAAGCTTTAAATTTCTCTTATAAATTAAAAATCAAATTCCTTTAGTAGTGTCAGTTTGACTACTTGTCAAACATTGCATAAATGTCAATACAAAAAAGACAGACTCAAAATGGGCACAATGAAGAGAAATTGACGAAAGGAAAAGCTTTAAATTTCTCATAAATTAAAATTTTTAATCTCTGTTCCTCGATCTCCTTATAGTCGATCGAGCAACTCTGTTGCTTGATCTCGATTCTCCCCATGGTTGGTATTGTCAATGAGAATGGACCCCCCCACCCCACACACATATATATGTGCATGCGTCTTGATATGGATTGAGAACTGCTGAAGATTCTTGAGAGATCCTTGAGATACCTGAGGCAGGTGTCAACACTGTTGAGGCTAGCCTATGGCCATGTCAGATTAAAGGGATAGCTTATTGCCAATGAGAATGGACCCCCCCCCCACACATATATGTCAGGTGTCAACAGTGTTGAGGCTAGCTTATGGCATAAGGGGATAACCATCGTCGCAAATGCAGAATTCAATTACAGAGAAATGATCAAACAGCTTAGTAAATTGCCTAATTTTAATGCTTCATGTTTCAAAATATCGTTAATACTTCATGTTTTAAAATATAATGAATACTTTGTGTTTCAAGATCCATATTATTAGTTACAAGCTTCAAGTATCTTATGTAAAAATATACCACATGCAAATACTCGAGGAACGTTTGGAGTAGCTCAAATGAAATATAAATTCATGTACTCCATCTCTGTAGCGTTTAAAAGAATTTTCCTTCTTCAGCAGAAACCTTCACATCCAATCATACTGAAATTAAAAGTTATACCGATGTCCGTGATGACCCAAAAGCAGTCCATGGAATTGGTGGCCTTGCTCGGGAAGTGCTTAAAGCAGTTGATGCCATTCGTCAATACATCCGTGTTACATAAAATAAAAAGTACATTTTTGCTTAAAAGCCATAGTGATAGTCCAAGATACAGATCTAATATTACTGAACAGTAACATCAATAGCAAGAGTAAATTCAAGATAAAAAAACTGTGATGGAAAAGAGATTTACCTAGAAAATAGTAAGAAAAGGTTCACAGAGCTTGCGCTGTAACTTGTCTATCTTGAAGAAGTCCGTCGACCATTATTATTATATGATGCAGTAGAACCAAAATTCATCATGTCTATAAATATACGAGAATGCAGTTTCCCAAGTTATCAAATTATTGTCATATCCTTGTGGGCATGTGAGGTTGAAGTTGTGACGAGTCCTTGATTAAGGACAGTAAATTGCTAATCATTGGTAGGCCTATTTTGATTTACTGGTGATTGCGTTTATACTGTCTATGGCTTAAGTCCTTTCTGTTGTTGCAACAAAATCAACAATACAACCACTAGAGTCTACAGCTATAAGATGTGTTGTTCCAGTTGCGGTTTTGCAAAGCTGTCTGCTGAATGTGTTGTTTCGAGAACTGATTAGAGATTTCCTTGAGTGGACTCAAGTCTTCAAATAAAAAAGTCACATCTACGTTTGAGTAACAATATGATAATCAAGTGTTTTCCTATCTCAATCACAAAATTTCAGAGTGGGTTGATATTAAACAAGTTTGGAGTAGAGTTGAACTAGATTGATTATCTTCTTCAGATGTGGAATGAATTGGACATAAACTAGAAGTACAGAAACTCTATGGTGGAAGTACAGATAGAAAATAGCTTTGATTCCAACCAATAGAAGAGGTTGACGTCATATTAAAGCAATGTGAATAGGATCCTTTGCCTCTGTTTTGAAGCAATTAGGCAGACAGACTATGTTTCTGTGTTTTCTTGGTTAAAAGGATTCATATAGTTTCAGTTCCCTCAACAAACTTTGTTGGTTCAACATCATTAGATATATATGTACCTATATTCTCTTTGAAAAAGATGTTAGAAAATAGGGTTGATAGTAATTGTTGAAATTGAACACAGTCACGGACTTGACAAGAAACGTGACCTCAAAATTAGAATTCTAGCCCTAAAAAGCCATATGTTTGGGTTAAAAACACCAAAACCAATCTCTGTTTTCAAAAGTGATGCTATTGGTAGCACCTTTTTTTTCTTGGAGTTAAAATTACCACCTCTTGCAACCATTGCAACCATGACCTTAATAACTTTGTAATATTGTTGAGAAAAATCCTTAAAATCAATCATTGAATAGAAAAGTGGTGCTAATAGCAACACTTTAGCAACCACAACTTTAACAATGTCAACTTTTTAATGTTGTAGACAAAAGTCTTAAAATCAGCTCCCAAATCAAACAATGGTGCTAATTGGTAGCACAATTTTTTTTATTTTCAAGGTTAAAACTAATAATAGAAATATCTTTGAAATACTAAATATGTAATATTTTATATTATTAATACTTCCATTATTTAATACTATAGGTTTGGGAGAGGTGTTTTTTATTACTTTGGTGAGTCTCCTATTAATAAGATTGACTACACAAATATAGATTTTACCTAAGATGAAATAATCTACTTAGTTACTATCATCATGCACTATCCACTAAGCATATAAGCATATAGTGAAACATATCATCTTATTTTTAACTTGTCTCTATGAATTCATAATTTATCAACTTATTTTTTATAAATCATTTTCCACCCATCAAATTCAAATTTCAAGTTTAACTTACTCATTTAATTATAGAAATCATTATTTTTTCAAACCATAAATATAGAGCCTCTTTTACATCTCACAGATCTCTAGTGTTCAACAAATCACGTACACTCATGTGCCAACAATATCTAATAAATTACTCATGTGCCAACAATATCTAATAAATTTCCATCGCCAAACTATATGTTTTCTATATGTTTTCTAGCATTGCAAACTCAAACTTACTGAACCAATCCTTCCTTCTAATCATGTATATGATTGTGCCATAATCTATATACCAAGCATCTTTGATAGTTTCATTGTCTATTAATGAAGTAATTAATGTGATCTTCTCTTCATGTTTTTTTGAGTTGTTCTTATATGCAACATTATTGAATGCTTATTTCCTTGTTCTCACTCACAATTAACACAACTATGTGCATAATGTCCCTGCTTATTGCAATGACAACAAACAAATGTTTTTGTGTGTTTTCTTAAGAACTAGCTTTGTTTAGACTTCTTTTCTTCTTAAAGGATTAACCTGAAAACAAATAATCTAAACCCTTTTTTCTAAATATGTTCAGTCATTGTTAATATTTCTATAATAACATGTAAACAAGCTCCCCAATGTATATCTTTCCATCTGGTCAGTGACATTCAAATTGTTTACACAAGCATAAAATATTTCAGTGAAACCGTTGATAGTTAGCACTACACATGCCTTAGCATATTCATTGTCACTACTAAATAAAGTATTTCAGTGAAACCATTGATAGTTAGCACTACACATGCCTTAGCATATTCATTGTCACTACTAAATAAAGTATCTTTATTTTGTTGAAGCTCCCATACAAACTCTGTAGAGTAATCCTTTTGGTGTGAATTAGTCAAACTCCTAATATGAGGGATAATGCGATCAACTACAATATAATTGATAACATATTGTGCATTTACATCTCGCACATAAAACTTAACCAAGTCAACAACATTAGTATAAGAAATCTTGTTTCCCTCTTTAATCTTTAACAACTTCCGCTTCAAACTTCTAGATATGGTAGTTCTTCCCGTTCAACTTGATTTTAGGAAGATGGATATTTGATGAAGAATCCATCTCTCCATCGATTCAATATTTTTCAAAAAAATAATCTTAGCAAATACAACTTCGTAACTTAAGCATGCTTCTAGAACCAAGGAAACTATGACTTTGACATCCATTCAAGGTTTTATGAGGAATGAACACAACTTTGATATTATGTGAGAAACCTTAGCATGCCTAAATTTCTTCACTTGAATACCATAGTTTCAAGAAAAAGTATAATTACCATGTACTACGAGCTTTGACAAACACACTGGAACTTACCATCTCTGACACCACCATAGAATTTAGGGAAGGATGAAACTCGATAAGTTAGCCAATATGACACAACAAGCTCCTTTTTAGAGAACATTGGTTGCATCAATGAACATTGATCTTCAACAGACATCACCCAAGGAATATCAACATTGTACGTTAAAACTTAATGTGACATGTTTGAATACCATGTAATGTCCCTTTCCAAATAGGAGCTCCAGAAGAAAAGGCTTAATGGTCTAAACCACCCCGTTAAACTATAGCCAGGGCCAAAGAGAGGTAAACAAGGTTACTAGAGGTCACTCCAGTCACAGGTGTTATATTCGGAAAGTGACATTGAGCTAACAAGAGTTAACAATGCTTTTAAGTCATTATGAGCTAAAAATAGAAGTCAACAGTGAATTAGGGTTTCAACATGATTTCAGCTATGAGCTAAAAATAGAAGCCGTAATGGAATTAGGCTCTCAAACATGATTTTAGAGCTAAGAAAGAGAAGGAAGGGTCAACAACCAATTTATCATTATGTGACATGACTTGTCATTGAGGAGAAGAGGCAATAATCTCGTGAGATAGTTCAAGTATTTGTAGTTGAAGATACTGTACTATTGATTTCTGTCGAAAGACAATAATTCTAGTCAATTGAAGATCATCCGTGTCTTCCATCATTCTTCACATTCCACAAGGTTCCATACTGCATTATCTTAGTTGCTTATTTGTATTCCTGCCAAGATCCTTTTGTCTTTGATCTAACCGAGTGATCTATTTTATTCAACACACCGTTTACTTGTATTCCTGCCAAGATCCTTGTCCGCTGATCTAGTCATATTGTCAGCTTATTCACCAAGATTCCACTCATTTTGTAATCCATATCATATTACAACTTTGCCTTGTCGGCCATTACTCAGATGGTCATTTACATGTCAGAAACCCTTGATCCCACACACACACATTAAAGCAGCCGCTTCCCAGACCAGTCAAGTCGAACACTACAAGGGTATCGACTTAGTCCACCATGTGACTAAATACAATGAGTGCAACATAATACCCAGAGGGTCGTGAACACATGGGTGACTAATATGTCACTTACAAAAGGCATCAAAAAAGAAGGCATAGGCATGACTTTCCCCCTTTTCCTCCTAGCTCGAGGAAGAGGAAGAGGCACACAGAGTGAAGCAAAGAGAAGGGCAGAGCGAGGCTGAGCACAATGAGGCGAGAGGACGGAGACGATATAAGAGCTAATTAGGGTAGTGGTAAGGTTCCTCAGAGATCCAGAGAGAACTTTTGTAAGACAACGATATGTTAGTCAGTCAACCACCATGTCTCAGCCCCAGCATAGGTGGCTGATAGATTGGCTGGAGTGGGCACCCTAGATACAAGTCCCTGCGATGCCATTTCAAAAGGACCCTGCAGCAGAAGTAGACTCCCAGGGCCACTCTCAAGACATACACTTCTAGTAGGATTCTCGCACTTTGTTTCCTGCCTAGAGGGTACCTCAATAACAACACCACCAATAGCATAGAGGCCACCCACTCATGCAGAGGAAATTGAAGAGTATCGGAGAGAGTATGAGGCCTTGGTCCATGACTTTCATCAGGACATGGCCTTAGTTGAGTACTGTGGACTAATACTCAGGAACCGCCTCAGAGAGTTGCAGAGGGGAGGAACACTAAAACAGAATGGGCATAACCTCGATTTCATCTCAAAAGTTGGGAACCTCACCATCCTTTCTTTCAATGGATCATCCAAATAAACCACCAGAGCCATACGTAAGCTGACACGCATTACAAGCTCAACCGCATGATCGAGACAAAGGGCCAATGGCTGCCTGACCTTACACTCTGGAGGGTGAGGTGCACACTCTAGTGGTGGTATCATGGACTGCGATTGGGTCACATCTGGCCATCACCTCCTATAGGAGTTTCTTGAAGGTGAGGCTCATGGATAGGGTTTACTGCTGTAAGCCGGATAACAGGATACACTCGTGGATCTGAACCTTGAGACAACTCTGTAAGTACGCCAGAGGGCTAAGCCATCACAGAAGTTTCAACCAGCCGTGGAATGATGATATATCAACCCGTGCTGATCATGTTATTCTAGAAGGACCACGTGAGCCTTGAGGATGGTGAAGGCACACAGTTCCAATTTGATGTTATCCTTTCAGACTCTAGAGATCTCGGCATTTCGCCAAAGACCAAAACCTCTCCAAAACCATTCCAGGCCCCAGAGGGATGCCAGATGCAGCCATTCCAGAGAGAATGGAAGGAATGAGAAGTTGGATGATGACTAGGCTGGAGAGCTATGAGGAAGAAGCTTTGCTTCACATACAAAGACCCTTCGGTCCCAGGCCACAGGTGCACGAGCAAGGGAGAGATTCATTATATTGAGGTAGCAAATGCACAACATGGACAAGGAGGAGGAGGAGCAGGACAACAAATCCACTAGCTCATAGGAGGATCCATCACATACATAGGAGCATCCTCCCAGAGACCATCGACACCTGCATCCCATCCTCCAATATCCCATTAACCGCCAAAGAGTGTTAACAGAGGAAACCAACAACAAAGGAGAGCTTCAGAAGGCACTTTTCTGTTCCGGTATGATAATTCCTCAGACGTAGGGATTATTCAAGTAATAATCACCGATAGATGCAGGGGCTTTCACCTACTAACTTCATCGACGGTCACTAGTATCGATCTGGCACTTCTCGCATGAGGGAGTTTGAGGGGTTTGATGTTATGGTAGCAGATGGCCACACAATACAGTTTCTAGATAGAATTCCAAACCAGAGAGATGAAGAAGCAACCGCTGAGATACATTTTGGCGTGGTTTAGACCGATCGTATCACGAGGTAGCAGTTAGAGTTCAGCTGGATGACAATTCCTCATTAAAAATCACCACTCAACCACCAAACCTTGGAAACAGATTAAGAGACTGTGACGGAAGAGGGTTGTTTTGAGGGGTATGTCGATAGGGGCACCTAGGAGAGTTTCATCCAAGAGGATGGAGAGTATATTCAAACATTGGGAGGTAGCATATGTCATAGAATTCTTGATCACTACTCAGATCTTAAGATCGACAACAATACCAAGATCAAGAATTTATTGGGATGATATCAACAGATCTTTGAGGCAATCCCACTAGGAGGACCGCTAATTCCTCAGGGGATTTGAGTATGTCATTGAGTTGGAGGAGGGTGGAAAACCTATGATCACCCCTCCCCTATTTTCATCCTAAGAGGTTCAAGGATAAGATAGAGAAGGTAATCAAGGAATTGTTAGAGATGGGACACACGATCTATAACAACCCTTACTCTGTTTCCTTCATTTGTCTCTAGTTCCAAGAAGGATGGCACCATGAGGATGTGTACTGGGATTGACGAGTCTCCGGAACAAGAAAAACCATCAAAATCGGGCACCCCATCCCACGCATCGATGAGTCGATGGATGAACTCCATAGCAATTTTCTTCGTAATTGATCTATTCGGATATTACCGCATCGAAGTATCCGAGAGTAGGACATAGAGTAGATGACATTTCGATGTCATTTGGACACTTTGAGTTCGTTATGCCATTTGGGCCAACCAATGCACCCGCTACATTCTAGTCTTGTATGAACCACACGTTTAGCAAGTAGCTCAGGAAGTATTTGTTGTTTTTTTTTCGATGACATTTTGGTCTACATCAAGACATGGTAGGAGGACATGAGGCACTTGGATGAGGTACGAGCATCATGGATGCTAATCATTACATGCCAAAGAGTCCAAGTGCGAGTTCAGTATGATAGAGTTTCTTTACTTGGGCCACATAATCAATGCATAGGGGGTATAAGTACACTAGGAGAAGATCAGTGCCATTCTAGATTGGTCGACGCTTAGGAACGTGACAAAATTGAGGAGATTATTCGGGTTGTGTAGCTATTGCAGGCGGTTCGTCTGGGTTTTTTTTCTCATCTTGGAGAACCGTTGACAGATCTTACTAAGCATGGGGTCTTCATATGGATTGAGAAATCATAGGAAGCCTTTGTCACATGAAGGAAGTCATGGGTAGTTGTCCAGTTTTGGCATTACCAGACTTCACCTCGCCATTTGTACTAGAGGGTGGATGATCTCGACGGTAGATCAGTAGCTTTTATTTTAGGGGAGGACAATCATTGTATTTGAAATGAGAAAAATTGAACAACCCGAGAGTTTGTAATGTTTATGACAAAGAAATGTTGGTAATCATGCATGCCTGGACCAAATTCATTAATATTGCGGGAGAACAAATTGGGTGGTCAAGAGACTGACAAAGGCCAGTTTGAAGCATTTCCTGAGCGTATGACCCCGCTGAGCTTCAACATAAAATGTAAGATGAAGGTACATGTATCTCTAATTTCGACAGAGTATGTCAAGGGGGATAAGAACATTGTGGTTGATGCACCATCGAGGAGACCTGTGGCATGTTCTTTGATGGAGATTTCAGATTGAAATCCCACCCCATATTCTTAAGAACAAGTTCATGGGAGGTGTGATGGATGACGCATACAGATGACCGTATAGGGTCATTGACGCATGTCATATTTTACAAGGATAGAGTTCACTTGGTGCCAGATTCAGTGCTTAAGAAGAAAATCCTCACCACATTTCATGATTCACCTCTACCAGGACATCAAGGCTTTTTCAAAACCTACAGACAAAACCGAGAGAGGTTCTCATGGAAGATCCTCAAACAAGATGTTATGAGAAACATCAATGAGTGTGTGACTTTACAGTAGAACAAGTCAGAGAATGATCTTCCAGCAGGGCTACTTCAAACACTCCCCATTCCAGAGCATAAACGGGATAGTATATCGATGGACTTCTACTTCACCGGGTTCAAATGCAAGGGTCCAGGGTGGTGATTGTATCTATGTAGTGGCTCTAATCGATGACCAAGTTTTCTCACCTACCACACCCATTGCAGTACGCGCCTCGTAGTCGAAGCTTTTCTTCAGGGGAGGTCTCTAATTTCCATGGGTTGTCGGCTGAACATCGCCACGATGTGGGACGGCTCATAGGACATTTTCGGAGAGTTGTTTCTATGAGGGGACGAGTTGACACTTAGCACCGCCTATCACCCTGTATCGCATAAGTGCATCAGACTGTCAACAAGTGGGTTGAAGGGTATTTTAGAAACTATGTAGGAGGACAACAAACGCAAGTAAGCCTACATTTTAGGGGAAATACTGTAAATAATTACCTTTCCATATGTCCATTGGTATGACACCTTCCGAGCATTGTACATAGATGATGATCCCACTTTGGTAGGACTTATTCTGGGAGAGTAGAGCTCCCAAGGACAAGGATTTGATCATAGAGAGTTAGGAGATTCAAATTGTTGAAAGAGAACCCGCAGACAACACAAAACCCATGTATGATAAGCGCTTAATGTGCACGATAGAGCAAACTTTAGGTTGAGATTGGTTTTCCTTTGAGACTCCAACCCTACAGACAGCTTCATTCTCAAGAAGAGTGGAGCCAAAAAGCTAAAGCCCAGATTTTATGTCCCTTATAGGACCTGTGCTCTATAGGCTTAGGCTGCTTACTAGCCAGAGCTTCCGTGAGAGAGACGATCTTGGATGCAACGGTTCCACGGTCTCTGTCAAAATGAGGGACAATTCATTACCATCGAGGGAGCTCCCTCCGGGTTGGAGATGAGGAGGACACTGGATAGCTCTGAGGAGTGGCTCTGGAGTTCCCGGGAGAGTGAAACCAAGGGGAGCAGTGGTCAATGGGAGAGTGTTTGATCAGATGAGAGGGCTTAGTAGAGGACGCTACCTGGGAGAGCAAGCAGGTGTTGCAACACTGGACCTGGGTATTGCTCGAGACAAGTACCTTTGGGAAGGGAGGATTGTAGTGTCCTTTTCCGAATAGGAGCTCCAGAAGAGAAGACTTAATGGTCTAAACCAATCAAGTAGACCACAGCCGTACAAAGAGGGGGTAAATGTGGTTACCAGAGGTCACCTAGTCACATGTGTTATATTCGAAAGTGACATTGAGCTAACAAGAGTTAACAACGCCATTAAGTCATTATGAGCTAAAATAGAAGTCAACAAATGAAATTAGGGTTTCAAATATGATTTAGGGTTTTGGGAAAGCTATGCATGAAAGCACAAATACCCAATTCAATACATGTGACATGACTTGTCATTGAGGAGAAGAGGCACATCTCAGAGAGATAGTTCAGTGTATTCCTGTGAGGAAGACACCAATTGGATTTAATTTCAATGCTGAAAGACACCCAATCACCTGAAGATCATCCATGTTCTTATCATCATTCTTCATTGATTCCAATGTCCCATATTCTGGGTATTATCTTTAGTTACTTATTTGTACTTGCTAAGATCCTTTTTTGTCTTTTGATCTAGCTGGTGTTGTTATTTTATTTAGTCGCAATTACTTATTTGTATTCCAGCTAATATAATATTGTCTTTTGATCTAGCAGCATTGTCAGCTATTCACCGCATTTGGCCACTCAAATCCACGATATCATACACAAACTTCTAAAATTCCTTTGTCACTGCCATTACTCATACGGTCATTTATATTTTGTATACCTTTGATCCTACACACATTAACAACGTTTCCTAGATCAACTAAGTCAAACATTACATACCAACAAATAACTTAACATAATTTTAGATGTACTTACAAAAATATAACAATACATGCAACTCAACATTCAACATAACTACAACCATGCTAATTCTATTAACATAAAAAATTTAATGCTCAATAGTTACATATCATCCTTTAATGACTTCCAATCTTAGGCTATACTACAATGCAACTAAATGGCTCATAATGCTTCTAGTTACTTTCTTCATAAACTAAGACTCACATAGTACACTCTTTTCAACAACAAATTAATATTTTATACAACTATAACACATGTTTTATGAACTTCATATGCTCACTTGTCGACTGTATAGTGTTCATTACTCTTAACAATGTACTAAAAAATGTAGGATTGTGTATAAATAAATAGTTTGTATATCATTTTTGACCTGATTGTTACATGGTGTTGTACAATTTGAATGGGTCTTATGGTTAAGAGCATGTTTTCTTTTAGGAGGTCATAAGTTTGAATCAGTGGAGTAGGGTATATATGGGAAATATCTAAAGTGCATAATTCCTTGTGGTCATTTCAATTGGAATAAACCAAAGACAAATTTCAGTGGTTGAAATTAATATTCTAGGTAACTGATGTTTGAGATTTATACATTCAAAAACGCTATTTAAGCAAACTAAAATTGAGATTTTGTCATGCCCTTCTGTTGATAGATGCGTAAAAATAACACTCCCAATGTTTGCTTTCATTGTATATTGGCTCACATGTATTGCACAGGCGTGGTCTTTTCACTTTCTCTTCTGAAAGGCGATTCCAAATGGGATCCATGGTTGGAAGAAGTGGGTTTGATTTTTTTTTTAATTCTTCCTCAGTGCAAAGGGATATGCATCTACTTCGGGTTAGTTTATCGGAGCTGCCTCTTCAACTCTGGCAACTAAAAGTTCCGAAAGCTATTTGGGACTCCCTAGACTCTTTTTAGTTAGCAGATCTGGAAACCATAAATATGAAAGGGACTCCTCGTATTCTGGTTTGAATGAACTGGAATGGCGGCTTGCTGGATAGACTTGTAGTGGAATGTGGGTAAATGAGTTAGAGTATGGAAAAATTCCTTCCCGTTGCAGGTTCTATCACGAGTCAGGTCACATTTTGAGGGATTTCCCTACGAAGTCTTCGGCTTACAAGAAACGAAGGTCGAATGGAGGTTTCTGCATTTCTAAAGCTTCAGATGAGGTAGGTTAGGGGGCTATCTCTATGCCAGACATTATCCCTGGAGGGTTGCAGTACCATATTTTTCCTTGGATTGTCAGGATTGCTCGCATTCTATTGATGCAATACTTGGGGGTTATATTCGTGAGCCCCAGATGGTAGTTCCCTCATCTATTCAAAGGGTTGATTTCCTCATTCCTGGTCTTAATGTTACGGTAGTAGATTCCCTTGGAGACCTGTCTTAGAATATAGTTTCTATTCTTTCTTTGCCTTCTCGGTCAGTTCCGGTTCTCGGTGCCCCTGGTGATGATCCTCGTGGGATTAAGGAAATCGAGAAGCTATGTTAAGGATGAGATCCACGTGGTCTGTGACTCATCCGTGGTCGGATTGGATAGTTGTGGTACGTGCTCATTGGTTTGGAGGGTGCTCGGTTCGATAGATCCCAAGCATAGTTCGGGGGTGGAAGAAGATTCAGCGCAGGGCGAGCATAAAGGGTCCTCGCTCATCTTGATCTGTCCCCTAACACTCTGGGAAAGGGTCTGAGTGATCGGGAGGTGTCGGTTTGAAGCCCCAAATCGCCATTGGACAGTGGTTTGTGGCTGATTAGTAGGGAGGCAGCTAACGCATGTTTCGAAGACCTCTCTAGTTTCCTTCCTTTTTTTTATTGAAGGGCTAGCTCGTCTGCCTAGATCTTGTGTGCTTTCTCCCAATGATATTGCGGACTCATTCCCATCTTTGGGAGCTGGAACTGCATCGGCGCTAGAGTGAATTAAGGCTGTAACACCCTGTTTCCCCAGTTTGTAAAAATAACTGGACTGGCCAAGAACTGTGGAAACTCATAAATGTGAATATGTGATGTAAATGGACCTTGTGGAAAAGGTCAATAAATGTGAATAACATTATGAATTTATATTGTAGAACTGCTGAGAGGGGATGTGCAGAAAAAGAGACCACGATGGCGGTGGAAGACACATGGAAAGGTGGCGTTAACTTCCACCGAGAATTAATACCGTATTTGGACTCCACTGGCCCGGAGAACCAAAAGCGGCTCACTGGCCCTGAATTAAATGTCTCGCAGGCGGGTAGGTAGATGGTTTAATGAGGGATGGGAGGTGAACCTCCCATTCGTAGAGCCATCAGGCCTGATTAGCGCGAGGGTAATCGCACCACATGCAACCTCGCAAGAGGATAAGACGTGGGGTAGAAGCGATTGGGGGGAGACGCGAGGGGAGAACTCTGGCAATACACAGAGTGAGTGATAGCAGAGAGGAAGGAGAGTAACCTTCGCTCCTGGTCACTGGCGGACAGAGACGCAGTCTCACAGGATCGTGGTCTCAGCTTGGGGGTGGCTAGTGGTAAATCCGTTGGGAGTCGCTAAGCCTACGGTTGGGTGGAAACAAGCACCCCTCTTAGCAGTTGCATAACCCCTGGTGTTATTTCTGATAAGTGTTTTTCCTTTGGCATCTTGAAATATATGTATATGTTCATTCTGATGATTATGCCCATAAGCTGTGAAATTGTGAATGATTTCATTATAAGAATGTCTGTATGGTATTTTGATCAGTACTAGTAGTTGTATATTTGTATATAATGACTATGTATGGCTTATGTCCTCATGAATTGTTATTTACATGCGTACTGATCTAACTCAGACTTCATGTCTGGTTCTCGGGAGGACGACCTCCTTACCTACCTCAGGTAGTATCCTGAGTGAATCTCCCCATAGAGATACCCT
>SNQJ01S0031319.1:196112-210505 GCA_010110895.2 Picea sitchensis | reverse complement strand
ACCGATGTCAACAAAGCAGGGTTAGTAACTCTGCCAACACTAATGCGACCTAATGCTTGACCCTTGTGTTAGAAGGGCGTCCCAGGACAATATGCTGCCAATGGAATTTAACACTCCCTAACTCAAGATGCTAATGTGTGTTTTGAGCTTTTCGAGAGTGTGTCTCTCTTCCTACTCCAAAGCACTAGTGTAGCTAAATGTTGGTGTAAAGAGCCCTAGAAAAGAGTTACTAGATCAATTTTAATATTACGCAATGTTTTTACAAGCTGTTGTTTACTCAAAGGTGGCAGAAGTGAAACTCATGGTATGTGACTCTGACCCAAATAATGCAAGGACAATGACGAAATATAATCATTTTCATTCCATGAATCCTAGTTATGGGAGAGAGAAAACATTTTCCAAGTTGATCACAATACTAAAATGCAAATGCAATGCTCACTTTCCTTTCAGATGTCAAATGCAAATAATCATTTATCAATGAACAATTTCCAAATGTCTTTTCCAATATTTCGATAAGCTCTAAAATTTGATTTCACAATGTTTTCAAAATGACAAAAACAAAAACTTGAAAGAAAACTTATTGTTCACTTTCCAAGAAGAAATCTGATTAACGAGAAAAGAAAATCAAATCATACCGAATCAAACAAAACAACCCAACCAATTCTTTCAATGAAAGTAAAAACAAAACCAAACCAAAGGAGTTCCTGAATGCAAATGAAAAATGTTCTTTTGAACCAACAAGCAAACGAGAAACACCAAACACTCAACTCTCAACCAATCACTGGTTCTTAGCCAGCTCGACACACTCAACTCCAGAAATCAGAGAGATTGAAAATGCCAATAAGGGCCAAAAAATGAAAGTCAAGCTATAAAGGCAAGAAAAGACCTTGAAACTCTAGATCAGTTCAAGCAAGCAAACTAAGCAAGAGATATGTAAGCCAATGATCCAATAAGCCAAAAAGGTGTAAATCAACAGATCTGAGCAGTTGATAAAATCAAAACTTAAATTCAAAAATTTCAAAAAATTTGTTCGCAGGCAAGTAGTAGAACACAGTGCGAGAAGATCATATTCTCGCAGGCTACTGTGATGCAAAGTGCGAACTATTCGCACTGGACTATATATGAAAAATGCGAACTTCAATGGTTCTCACAGGTTTTCAATGGACACAGTGCGAGAATCCCTAAAGCTAATGAAAATTTTTGAAAATGCAAGCAAAATTCAAGTTGGCTTATAGACCCAGAAGGTCTCTCAGGATATCCTGAGGACTAAGATACTGACAAAACAGGAGAAAAAAGAAAATAGAGCAAATGGCCACAGAAAATTCAAAAAACCATAAAGACAAAGGGATAAGTCCCCAGCGGAGTTGCCAATTTTGTTTCAGGATTAATCCGTAAGTGCGGACACGAACCGATCTCCCTAGATCCACCCGGATCTAGAACAAAACAGAACAAAATTGTACACTTTCCCTAGATCTAGCCTATTGAATGAACTAATAGATAAGGATTATAGGCATACCTTATGAACGTTTTCCTTAGGTCTCTGTTGTTCCAAGCTTTACTCCAATGCTCTTGCACCATTCAGATCACAGCAGTACAAACCAATCAGAATATAGGCAGATTAATATATTCAATATCTAGTCTATACATATGATCAAGGAATTATGTAATAAAGAGACACCATCTTTATGGGAAAGGGACATATTACTGTATTGAATTAATTGAAAGTGAAACTTACAACCTGAGCCTTGATTTCGTAGGTCTCCTTTCGATGGCTCCTAGCTCTGACACACACACTTGGTCATGCATGAAGAAAATCAACCACTTGTGATGACCTTGCTATAGTCTCTTGCTGTTGTAGCATCAGTCCTTCATATAGGCTTTCAACAATTCTCCAATCAATCTCTTGCTAGCTTTCTTCTAACCTCTCCAATGAGTAATCTCCTCAATATATAGGAGAAGATAATTTAGTTACTTGGATAGGAAATGATCCCAAGATATCTGGAATGCCAACACTTGAACAACCATTCGTTAGCCAACTCATTCTTCTCGAATATTCTCTTCTAGAAGGCTCAAGAACTTCATCTTTTTCCTCTTTAAGAAGATGTTCGCACCCTGGCCTTTGTTACAGTGCGAACTATTCACACCCTATCTTAATGCAGCCTGCGAGAATCAGGAATTCTCGCAGGCAAGTATATAGGCAGCCTGCGAACTTCTTGAAAAATATAGTTTCTGGAAGCAGACAAGTGTAACTTTTGTCAAGAAAGTATTCTTAATAAAGAACTTGATTTTCCATCATCATGACATCATCATAACATCATCACGATAACCAAAATTGTGGATAACACACATCTAAAGATACAGTGCTTTCAGGGAACAATAATCAGATCAAATAATTGAAATAGAGGATGGAGAATACTATTCTTGATTGCCAATACAAGTGATTGTAGGTCTTAATACAAGACAGAAAGAAATCCTTTAGTTTCAAGCCTACGAGTTCAATAAAGAGATAACAGTCTTTATGAACTAAAATAAACTGAAACAAAGTACAGAAAATGAAAGATGGACAATTCTGATATTGAAAACGAAAGGAAACTGCACTTTATTATTGCAAAAAGAGTCTATACAGGAGCATGCAATATCTCCCAGTTTGAACCCTTATCTCATATCAAAAATAGGCATTTATAGCCTCTTACAATCTGTTTTACAGATCCTAAAAACATGGATCTGTATTTAATAAAAGTAATTCAAATCTAACTAAACAACTTTGAAGATAAAGACTTAACAACTAAACTTAGTACTCGACTTGTATTCAATCTCAAACATTTGCCATCTGCATCCTTTAGCTCTTGGAATCTTTGATTTGATGCAATGTGGCAAAACACCTGTCCTAACAGTTGAATTTCTCCAACGTTCATGGTCGATATTTGAGGAAGTTTGTTTTGCATGTGATTTCCAAAATTCCCTCAAATCTTTGATGTCAAATCCTTTGCAAGCAATTTTCGTTCCCTTGATACTCTGGAATTCCTTCAAAACCTGTGAGAAATGACCTGTTCTGTCCCTGGCTTCAAAAAAGGATTTTCCATCTTTCAACAGCTAACTCGTTTAATATTTCGCGCGTTAGCTGGTGAAAGCGCTGTCTTTCACCAGTTAACGGGTCAAAAAATATTGCTTTGCGCTGATGAAAGCTCTGACTGCACCCAAAACGAGTTTTCATCTTCAAAATTTTGATTTCACCAAAAATCAGTGTGTCTCTGATTTCTCACCTTGCATATTAACAACGACTTGAGCAAGTACCTTTAAATCTGGATGGGATTTTTGCCTTAGTTTTTGTTTCAATCTTCTTATTTTCCTTTTAAGGTGTTTGGCTAGCCACCATAGGCTATTGTACTCTTTGGTGAGTTTCTGCTTTCTTTTCTTCTCTTTAACACTTTCCCGAGCCAATCTCTCAAACGCAGCATTGGTTTTGGTGAAGTTATCAGACAACTTCTTATACCTTTCTTTGATCACCCGTTCCAAAACCTCTTGCTGAGCAATTACCTCTTTCAGATGCTTGATTTTCTGAGATTTCTTTGACTTGGAGATTTTTGATGTTTCTCCTTCCTCTGTATGAGTGATATTCTCATAGTTTTGTGCAAACTCAATTGACTGCTCAGGACTCTTGGTGACAGGGCACTGGTCTTGTTGTTCTGATTCTGAGTCTGTATAGGACAAGTTTAATATATTGGTTCTCTTCTCTGTAAGTTGCTCTGTGGGATGTTCTATAGTGGTTTCAAAAATTAACCTCTTCTTTGACCTGTGGGACTTTACTCTAGAGATTCTATCTTCTGGAGGTCCAGGCAGGGTCCTCCTCTTTCTTGAACTACTTTGAGGAGTCAGTTGTTTCTTTGAACCTTTCCCCTGTTCATTTACAGGATGAGTCTGTGTTTCAAAACCTTCCCAAAATAAGAAATGCTGCCAGCTCCTTCCCTGCTATATTAATTCCTCCAAAATGATCAATTTAATGAGGCCGAAGTGGCACATAGTATTCTTCATGCTTAGGGGTTGAGCCTTGATTTTCTTGCAGACTTTGGTTAAACTTTTATGTAAGAAAAAAGGCAAATTGAGGAGAGTCTTGCCTGTGAAATGGTCCAGGAGCTTAAAATGATACATCATAAGTTTTTCATACTTGCCCTCTGAGGTAATGTAAAGTTGGATGCCCTTAAAAAGCTCCTTCCACTCCTCTTCTAGATAGGAAACATGCATACCCTTCTTCCATGCGTTGTGCTTGAACTCTTCTTTTAAATAAGCTCTGAAATTCAAGTTTTTGGTGGCAGTGGTTTTGAACCAAATCTGGCCCATCCTTGGTAGGCTGGTCGCTGTAGAGATGACAACTTCATCTACTATGACTTCAAATGACCCAACACAAGCCTTATTCCCATCGAAATTTTTGGCAAAAGCTTCTGCTGTCGACTAGTGGCAACCATTTTGCAGCCTCTCAACGAATTCAATACAACCTACATTTGAAAAATGTTTCTAGACTTCGGGATGTGTCTGTAAAAAAGATAGGTTGTCTAGCTCTTTCCTGAGTAGAGCAGCTAGAAAATGTACTTCGATGGTGCTTCGTCTTCTAAAGGATCTGGTGCTGGGGTACTTTTGGTAGCACCCGAAGGTAAGTTCATGGTTCCTTTCTCTTATCATTTGCAGTGGGACATAGATTACACCAATAACATATGCTAGTATGAGGCATTGATCTTAGGATTAGAGGCTACGAAGAAGTTGAATATAAAGAACTTGGAGGTATACGGTGATGCAGAATTGATAGTAAGACAAATAAACCGACAATACCTAGCCAAGCATCCAATACTAAGAACATACAAAAATTGTGCTTGGGATTTGATGGAAAACTTTTTCTCATCTGTAAAAGTCCATTTTATCCCTCGCACAGAGAATCTACATGCCGATGCCTTGGCCAAGGCAGCTTCAACCTTTTCTCCACCCACGACCGTCAAACTGAAGTATCACATTGAAATCAGATACAAACCCTCTATACCATACAATATCCGACACTGGCACGTTTTCGAAGATGACGAACAAATCAAGAAATTCCTTACAGCCGTAGGTGAGTTCTCTGAAACTCATCCAGACCAATAGAATCAAAATGACTCGATGTGGATTATGCAAGAAGGGGAAGATCCTGAAACCTTCCGAGAAAAAATAGCGGATCATCGTATGTTGATCCTTAAAAACAACCAAATTCCGAAAGGCTTAATTCCTTTAGAAAGACTTTTCGATCAGAACGACGTACCTATGAAATCCACTTTGCAGCCCCAACCAGAAGAAGTGGAGGACTGCGATATAGGAACTGAGAAAGAATCCAGGATAGTAAATATATCTAAGTTCCTCCCTCCCAAGATAAAAGTCCAGTACAGAGACCTTCTCAGACAGTACAAAGATGTTTTCGCCTGGTCCTATGATGAGCTTAGAACGTATGACACTTCCATAATTGAGCACAAGATACCTTTGAAGCCCGGGGTCAAGCCGTTTAGGCAAAATCTTAGGCAAATTAACCCCATTTTGTTGCCTGTGATTGAAAAGGAAGTTAAGAAGCTTTTAGATGCAAAAATAATCATACCTCTGAGGTACTCAGACTGGGTGGCAAATTTAGTCTCGGTCAGGAAAAAGAACAGAGAAATCAGACTGTGTGTAGATTTTTGAAACTTGAATAAGTCTTCCCTTAAGGATAATTATCCTCTTCCCAAGATGGACCACGTCCTGGAAAAGGTAGTCGGAGAAAATCGAATGTCTATGATAGATGGGTTCTCTGGATATAACCAAATCACCATGAACGAGCTAGACAGAGAAAAAACTGCTTTCACCACACCATGGGGTACATTCATGTATGACAAAATGCCGTTTGGGTTGATGAATGCAGGTGCCACATTCCAGCATGCTATGGACATTTCTTTCGTAGGAGAAAGAGACAAGTTCGTAGTCATCTACCTTGACGATTTGACGGTTTTCTCTAAAACCGATGAAGAACATTTGGTCCATCTAAAGCAGACTTTCGAAAAATGCCACAGGTATGGTCTGTCCTTGAACCCAAAGAAATCACATTTCGCTATGCAGGAAGGTAAGCTTCTGGGACATATCATATCTAAAGATGGGATCAGTATTGATCCTAAGAGGATTGAAGCAATAGAAACCATAAATATTCCCAGAAACGTAAAAGAAATTCAATCTTTCTTAGGTACAATAAATTTTTTACGAAGGTTTATCCCCAATTTTGCTGAGATTGTCAAATTAATCACAGGAATGCTGAAGAAGGATAGCAGAGTAAATTGGACGACCGAGGCTAAAGCATCGTTCGCGCATATTAAAAAAGTCATCAGCGAGGCACTTGTGTTAGCAAGCCCAGATTACTTGAAAGATTTCCTCATCTTCTCATTTTCTTCTGAACATACTATCGCCGCGGTGCTCCTGCAAAAGGATGATGAAGGTTTTGAATGACCGATTGCGTTTTTTAGAAAGAGCCTTAGAGACGCCAAATTAAAGTATGACATAATAGAAAAACAGGCGTATGCAATGGTGAAAGCGCTAAAAGCATTCAGAACCTATGTTCTGCATTCAAAAATTATAGCATACGTGCCAACCAGTGTTGTGAAAGATATATTGGTACAGCCAGATAGTGACGAAAAATGAGGGCGCTGGCTCGCTAAAATACAAGAATTCGATCTGGAAGTCAAGTCGACTAAATTGATAAAGGGGCAGGGTCTGGCCAAACTCTTGGCCGAGTTGAATCTTAGAGCTCTTGATATTAATTGCCTCCAAGGGGAAGACGAAGATGCACACCTGCACGAGCCGGATGACCAGACAGTTTTAAGCAAGGTCGAAGAAAAGTTCATGTCGTCAAGCTGGTATAAAGACATAGTGTTCTACTTGTTAAACCTAAAATGTCCAGATGGGCTATCACCAGCCAAATGCAGAACTTTAAAACTCCACGCTGTAAAATATTGCATCGCCGAAAATCAGCTATACTGGAAGGATCCTCTCGGGTTCATATTAGTCTGTTTAGTTGAGTTGCAAACTCCATGGGTTATAGAATAATTTCATGAAGGAGTCTGTGGAGGACACCATGCGTGGAGAGCCACAACTTACAAGATTTTGAGGGCCGAATATTATTGGCCGAAACTATTTTCGGACGTCAATGCCAAAGTGCGTGCCTACAACCCATGTCAGATATTCGCTGGTAAACAAAAACTCCCTGCACTACCACTTGTTCCTGTCAAAACTGAAGCCCCATTTCAACAACGGGGACAAGATTTCATAGGGGAAATTAATCCCCATTCCAACGCTCAACATAAGTGGATCTTAACAGCCACAGATTATTTTACAAAGTGGGTGGAAGCCATTCCAACCAAAAGGGCAATAGACTCGGTGGTGATCAACTTCTTGGAAGATAATATCCTGTCAATATTTGGGTGTCCCCGAAAGATTGTTACCGACAACGCCCAGGCCTTGAAGTCCATGGCTATGATCAGCTTCTGTCAGAAATACAATATCGTTCTCGGCCATTCCACTGCTTATTACCCTCAAGGGAATGGATTGGCTGAATCATCAAACAAGAGCCTGGTAAACATAATCAAGAAAGTACTGGATGAAAATAAAAGGTCCTGGCATGTGCACTTGAAGTACGCATTGTGGGCAAACCGCATCAGCACCAAAAGGTCTATCAACATTTCTCCATTTCAAATGGTCTATGGGACAGAGGCGGTTCTACCTATAAACTTAGCGTTGCCAGTAATGAAGTTATGGAAGGACCAGAACGAAGAACCCAATCATGTAACCAGGAGAATTAACCAGCTAATCAAGGTTCAACAACATAGAGTGGAGGTTGATGAGAAAATGCAGAAGTACCAAGATGATATGAAAGCATTGTTCGACCTCAAGGCAAAAGACAGAGAGTTCCTCCCAGGTGACTTAGTATTAAGATGGGATGCGAGAAGAGAAGAAGCCGCCAAGCATTGCAAGTTTGACCACCTTTGGTATGGACCATTGAGGGTCTCGGCTACAGAAGGGAAATTTTTTTTTTCTCCTGGAAAATATAGACGGAGAAGTCCTCAGTGCCCCTGTCAATGGGCACTATCTGAAACATTACATGACATAGAAGTTCTAATATATATATATATATTGTAAATAAATAAATTTCATGTCTGTACATATAGATATTGTCATTTTAACATTTATTTTTAATTTTCGGTTTTTGTTCCTAAACTCTCAACACATTTCTAATATGATTCGCATTTGCTTTTTTACAGGATTCCAGCTTCAGACACCACTAGCAGGAAAAGTAATTTGTAGGTTGGTGTCATAAATAGAGCAACATTATAGCAGGTGATACCTAAAATATTTTCATATTACGCAAAGAAAATGAAATAAAAAGGTAAAAAGAAACTATCTCAGAAATATATGTTATGAAAGACTATTAAGGGAAATCAAGGTATCATTTTTCAAACGGCCATATAAATGTTAGACAGGAGGATCATTGCTTGATTTGATAATGTTGGTTTTAAAATAAGTTGAATGATACAC
Organism: Picea sitchensis; assembly: GCA_010110895.2. Taxonomy (NCBI): domain Eukaryota; kingdom Viridiplantae; phylum Streptophyta; class Pinopsida; order Pinales; family Pinaceae; genus Picea; species Picea sitchensis. The sequence continues at coordinate 201,937 of SNQJ01S0031319.1, read as the reverse complement.
TAAATAAAAAATGGGCAGTTGAAATAAACTATTCCCGAATTTATCTACAAGACTCAGTCTCGAGTTGTTTCGGTTCCCATATTTTCAGTCAATGAATCGTGCTTTGTATCCTATCTATCTTAGGGTCTGATTTTTAGCAAGTCATCGTCTTCCCGAGTTATTGCAAAGGGATAAAAGTATTTCATTTTAAGCCTCATGGGTTTTGAAACAGATCTTGATAGGAAAGTTGGTCTTCACAACTACTTAATCTCCTGCTAAGTGAAAGAACGTTTAGAGAAATCTTAACTTTCCTAGTTTTTTCAACAGTTTCGGGAGAATCAAAGCTTGCTCGAACATGATGCCCCTTAAAAATATATTATTTTCCCCTGTCTCCCTAAGAACGAAGGTGTTGTGAAGGTCAAAGGAAGATTGATACCGAGTAATCAAAATAAGTTGACAGACCTCTGATACAAAATATTACACAGATATCAACCCTGATATAAATTGATTGCTCCCATCTTCGTGCTTTAGAAGTAAATTATAAGACAGGTGGTGAAAGGAAATTCAGAAATGATTGCCCCCACCTAATCCAGGGAGACGATGAAAGGAAATTCAGAAATGATTTCCCTCGTCTCAGCGTTTAAACACATAAATATTTTCCGAAGTGGTGAAAAGAAATTCAGTGAAAAAGGGTCAGACAACTTCATCGGGGTACTGAACAGGCTTGCTGGAAGTGAAGCAATGTCTGAGATGTCTGTAAGGCTGTTATACATGAATATCACTCTACTTTGGTAACCAATGCTTTCTAAAAACCCGATCAACACCCAAAATTCAGACGAGACTTCCCGATTTAAAAATATATGATATCATTCTTTTGATGCAAGCTGAGAGTCATAAGATCTGTTGAATCTCCTAGGGTGGTTTCGACTGTCTTGAAATTTACCCAAAGATAGTAGGGGGAAAAGGAAAATTGTGAAAGAGACTACAGCTGTGTTTGGAAAAAGTATTTGTTTTTTGAAAAAAACTTCTCGTGGTAAAAAAGGAAGTCTTTTCCCCCTTTTGATCCTTTTTCCTTGGAATCTTTCTGCATGTTTCAGTTTTTTAATCCATTTACCCAATATTGGCACCTGGTCTACTGTTCTTCCTGCCTCACAGGGAGGTGTGATCCCTAGTTGGAGCCTATGTTGGAGCCGCCCTTGTTTTATTTTTAACCTTCACAATTTTCAATCTTCGATGCTTGAAATCTAAAGAGGTCCTTTCGATTTTCGTTCCTCCAAAATTTTGAAAAAAACTCTGCAACCTTGTCGAATAAGAAGCGATGCTTTTTCTCCCCTCAAAATAAGTCCACTTTTGTAAGAATGTTTGATATTTTGGTTTTGTTTCGGGATCTCGCAAGTCGGATACCTTATCTTTGAATTCACACGTCCCGAGTCACGAAATAGCGAACTCATTTTAAATCTTCACTCAAGATAGAAACCTGGGTAAAGTTTTTTAACTCAGTGATTAGATGTCGTCGGGGTTTCGTGCCTCGACGTTTGTCAAACCCAAATGTTCTTCCTTACAGTCCCGAGAGATGAGAACGCGAGGTACTTGTGGGTTAACCGTGGTCAAAGATTAAAGGCAAAATGTTAACCATGGTTAAAATGGTTCTCGGCGTTTCGCCACTCGACGCTATCTTTTCGAAAATCATGGTGTCTAAAAATCTGACTCACGAAGCCACGATGTGATTATAGTATGATTAATTAATCACCTAATCCAAGTTTTTACTAATCCTAATTAAGTCTTAATTATCGCTATCTCGCAGTTTCGTGACTCGGCATACTAGTCTCCCAAAATTTTATCTTCGAAGTTCCGAGTCGCGATACAACGAGTAAAACGATTATGAAATTAATCATGCCTTAAATCAAGATTATCTTTAATTGAGCCAAAATCGGTCCTCGCAGTCTCGCGAGTTGAAGAATCAAAAGGTTGAAAGGAAATCCACGATGCTGCGAAAAGCCGAGAATTTTTTTAATGTTTCTAGGTTTGAATATTTTAAAATAAAGCAAGATATGTCCCGCGCATCGAGGTTTGTGATTTTCCCAAGGTATCTACTTGCTCTCCATACCCCGACTGCCTGTCAAACCGCCAAACATTTATGACATTAATGAAGAATTAGGGTGAATCCATGAATAAATAAGATCGGATTTTACGCAATAAATTTGTTTCTAATTGCGATTAGACAGACTTATTTCGAAGAGTACAGAATTTTCAAATATATAAGGGAGTCGCATTTTATTATAATGAAAACATTTTTCATAAGCACGCAGAGCTCGTCATTTTCCGAGTGAACTAATTTCCGCATGTATACGCAGTTTTATCGCAGAAGAGCGAAAACGCAAGCTTCAGTTATGGCTCCACGGAAAGCAGCAATGTCTAACGTCGAGGATGCAAGGAAAGGTTCGGATAATGTCTCTGACACTTCACCTCGGAGTGGCGGCTCGGTCCCTAGCTAGTCGTTTGTTTCTGATATTCTACAAACTGAGTTGGTAAATTATTCAAACTCAGACGACAATGAAAAGGACGATTTGAACACTAAATACAAGATTGTTGTTCAATCTGGAATGCACAAGGTGGCAACCAGACCACGGTTTCTCCCCTATTATGATATGATCCGATGGGAATTGGATCACATAGACTTACCCACCAGAACTATCATAAATGACCAGCGGGTCACGGTTGGGACTTTTAGACTGGAGCACATCCAAACCATGTATAAGCTCCCGACAACATCTGAATACATGTATGATGCTAAATTCCTTGAGAGATTCAAAGAGAAGGAGTGCATTGAATATGAAAAAACCATGCCCAGTTTGATTAAAGATTGGGTTTCGCACACCGCGAAGTTTAGAGAAAATGACCAGGGCGTATATTCTATCGCTTCTTTGGAGCCACAGTATAAATATGTGGCCATGATGACATGCCAATTTTTTGGGAGAGAAGACACCTCACATTTCTACATCGCGTGGGTGCCTCTCATATTTCAAGTTGCAGAAGGTTGCTCGTTTAATTGGGGAAAGATGCTCTAAGACAGTCTGGCCAACAGGGTCACAGAGTATCGGGAGCAAAAGGCAAGCGGGAGACCATCCTCATTTTTCATGTCTGCATATATCATGGACACAGTATGTTCCATGACACCATTCCCTTTGATGAGTTGGGCTTGGAATCCAACCCATGAAAAAACTGTACATGAGTATCACGACAAGCTGTGGGAGAATAAAGCGGACAAATATATTTACAAAATTTTCAACTGGGTGATGGTGCCCCTGCACATCACCATTTTTGGTCTTTCACCACCTCGTATCTCAGACAGCATTGCTGCAAATCTGAGTGGTATAGAATACTGGTACGTAGAAGCAGAGTTTTCCTATTTCAGAGTTTTCGGAGCTGTTGTTCCCCCGCTTGCACTACCACTGTTCATCCCCGACAAGTTGGCTTGTCGCGAGATTTCCCAACAAACAATGATTAGCGGGGTGAGTAAAGACATCAAAGCATCTTCGAAGAAGGTATGGCCGTTTTTCCCTGTTCGGCTAAATTCTTATTCTTAATTGGATTTCGGGCATGCTAAAGTTTAGGCTACAGCCCTGGAAGACCTGAGTTTGGTCTCCATTGAATATAAAAAAAATGATCCTCAGAAAATTGTAAGTAACCATTTAGCTAATTGTGGGTTGAAGAGGTTTGAACACGAGTTTTCACCCTCGGATGACATTTTCCGAGGGGCGAGATCTTATGGGGAAGTGCTAGTTCGGATCCGATCTTTAGCACCCGAAGACATGGCCTCTGTATTAAAATTTTAGGAAAACAGACGAAAGTGTCTTCCTGCTGTGTTGCGAGGAGGGAGCCCAGGTTCTTCTGAGACAGAACCGAAGGATGATGAAGCCCCCAAAGAAACAACTTTTGGTTTTGGAAAAATCCATAACGATGGGGATCAAATGAATAAGCCCGAAGAAGAGACGTAGATTCCAGAAACTGATACAAAGACCCCTGAACCTCCGAAGAAGCAGGACTCAGTCGTCACACCAGGAAAGACAGTGAAACAGATCGGGGAACGCATCACTTCTGTCACCCCCTTGCAGTCGATGTGAGGAAATATAGAAGAAGGATGGATTTTTTATGAGGAGATGAGGCCTATCAGAGCAGAAGAACTTCCTCCAAACGAATTCTTCTTTAACAAAAAGAGAAGAGCGATGGTGAAAAGGGAGTTCTACTAGGATGAAGGATCAACTGCTAAAAAATTCAAAGTTATGACCGATGGAAAGAACAAAAAGAATGAGGAATTCGCCACAGAGATCACAGGAACACTAGGATCGTATGCATTGACGAATCAATTCTCGATCGGGATGTTAAAAAGTCATCTCAAAAGAAAGAATCTCCTGATCAAGACTCTCGAAGCCAGAATAGCTTCGGCCACAGAAAGCGCTAAAAGTCAAGTGAGTGGGGAAATAGAACTGGCCCGACTAGCTAATAAAAAGGAAATAGAAGTGCTCAAAGCCAAGTTGGAACAAGTGCATTCAGTGATCCGAGACAATCGAGTGCAGGCTGGTCAGCAGAGGACTATGATTGCAGAGCTACAGGCTCAGGTGGAGATCGCTGAAAGTAGGGTGATCGATGTCGAGGGGTTTAAATCCCGAGAGACCCAGATTCAGAGCAAGATCTCTTCTGCACATCAGAGTTTGCTCGCCAAAGTAGGAACAATCCGAAAGGATTATCTGTTGATGCATCGGGTTTCCAAGAACCTGACTGACAGAGAAAGAGATGCAGGAGTGGCTCGGGTCGCCTTTCAGAAGGTGGTAATAGCCACGAATGACAGAGTCTCGGCAGGTTCCCTCAGACTCACTCTGCCAGAACAAACTAGAGGTAATATTTTGTTGAAGGATTGGGAGCATAACATTACTCTGGGCAAGGAACAAGCCCAAAAAGTGATCAATTCATTAGAAGAAGCCTTCAATTCTATAGAGGGCGAGCTATTGGGTATGGACACTGGAGGCGATGCCGAAACTTTAATACAGATGAATGTAGAACAGATCTCGCTCGATATGAAAGAGAAGGAGGAGAGAGATTTGGCAGATATCTCTCAGATAGACAGGGTGAACATGGCTCGAGTTGATGAGCATTTGATCCAACCCAGCATGCAAATAAGTTCCCTTGACATCGTCGATGCACAAATGGGGGACAAGATGCATCAGTTAGCCCAAGAATTCTACTTCGTCGAGGCCAGCTGTCAAGAGGAACCTTCACAGCTTGTATCTAAATTTGTGGACAGATGTATTGCATACATCGAATCTACACGAAGATGAACACCTGGCACCAAGCGAAGATAGAGTAAGAGAAAGGGAGCGATTGTGTTCCTCCCAGTTGTAACTGAATGTGTGTAACCGTTGAGAGCCTAACTGATCTGTAAAGTTGTATAAATATATCACAGAATGAAATAAACAAGGCTGGACCTTTTTGGTGTCGATTGTAATAGATTTTTTTCATTTGAAGAAGTTAATATAAGCAATATGGAGATTCTCGATTCCATCCAGATTGTGTTACAAGTTTGTTTCTTTGTATTTCATGTTTCATTTCATTCCATTTGTTCATAATTGATGTGATTTGTTATACTTTAGTACGACCACTACTATAACAAAAGAATTCTGGTTTTCTGTATCTGTTTATTGTCTTTCCTCTGTGTTATCACTGAAATTTCGTCCGCACAGGGCGACAAGAACTCAACATCATCAACACAGAAAAACAATCATCCATGGCACAAGGATTAACTCCACAGCACATCAAAAGGGCCAAAACTATACAAAGTTGGCTAAAAA
>SNQJ01S0031319.1:164995-182923 GCA_010110895.2 Picea sitchensis | reverse complement strand
CTTTGAAACTATCCTAGATTGATCATGTGGGCATGTATGGGCCCGTTACAAAACCTTTAAACTTCCCTAGTGATTTGATCTAAGAAAGAAAAGTTCAACACTCTCATATCTTTGTAGCATGTGGGCATGCATGGGCCCATTACAATATTAAGATGTGTTTGAAAAAGTAAACTAAGAGGAGTCCCAAGAAGGGTTGTTGTCCTCTCCTAAAGGTTTGAATGTTCTTAAGGGAGATGAAATCGTTTCCCAATCTTTTTCTGATTCTCAAGATTGCTTGGAGGCACGAGAGAAGAGCATACTAAGTGATTGTTATTCAACTTCTAGTCCCAATTGAAGTTAAATGTGATTAAAAATGATTTCCAACTTATATTGTGAGTCAAAACAAGCCATCCATGTGGCGAAAATGAAAGAAAAAGAGGAAATTGATTTTAACCCCCTAAGTTCCTATGTGTTTTTGACTAACCCCTTTATATGATGAGGGGACTAAGTGTGGTGCAGCTTTAAAACATGCTTGAAATCATTTTTAAGAAGGAAAATGGCCTTCCCCACATGTCAACAACTTTACAATGTGAATTTTTGCACAGATGCGCGGGTCTCAGTGGAGACAGAGGCGCACAGAGCGCATGTGCGTGAACAGAGACAAGTCAATAAGTGCATGTGCACAGAAAAAAACTGTGATTTAAGCGCATGTGCACATGATGTGCGTCTGTGGGCCTAAAAACCTACGCACAGGTGACACACAGTCGAGAATGAAAAATCCAGATGGATTTCTCTCAATTCTCCTTAGAATTGGATGATTGGCAGGTCGGCTTAGGCCGGTTAGTGCACCTGCAAGTTAAATAAACTAAAAGAAGAGCTAGAAAAACCCAAATGGGGTAGGAAATTGATACCTTTCCCCAGTGGAGTCACCAATTTTTTGCGCCTCTTTCGTCACCTTAGTGAGAAAAATAAAGGTGCTTGCAAGCTCAGTTGGGTTTGCTGAGCAGGACAGCTGCAAGGAAAAGGGTTAGAAAAAGAAATATAAAACAACAACTAAGAATTAAACTAAGAAATAAAACAACAACTAAATTCATAAGCATAGGGACATAGAGACAAAAAGAACAATGAAACCCATGTCACCAATGATAAGGATTATATTAGTGAAAGAAAACACCGAGAAGCAAGGGAACTATGAGTCCCTTCTTCCTCCAAGGGAGGGCTCTTGGACCCCCACAAGTAAGCTCTTCTTACAACTTTGAAAATGAAAATGAAAATGGTGAAAGAATTCTTTGCTAATCCACTCAAGGGGTGAGATGGATTGCCCAATGAAATGATGCAAGTATACTCTTGGTAAGGATAGAAGAGTCATCAAGGGAATTATTGCAGCATAAATTTGCTTTGAATTCCTTGAAAAATGAAGTGTATCCATAGGCTTTTTATAGCATTCCTTTGATCTATTGTTCAACTAGTTTGTAGTGAGTAAAGAGGCTAATTAGGGCATTTCTAGGTCTTTGACCAGTCATCCAATCGAATCCAGTCCAGATTTGACTGTCAAATCGGCTTGGGAGTTGAACCAGAAGTGCGTGGGAGGCCGACCACTCTCATAAATGCGTCGTTTCTCAGATGCACGGATTTTTGTAATAAAAGTTGTGCATCATGCACATGTTCACGAATATGGTGTTTATATTTCGTGCATGTGTGCGCGTGCCCAGTGTCTTCATAGCGCCCTTCAATTTTTCACTATTTTACATAGTTTTTTACCCTTTATGAATGCTTTTGTGTTAATTTCGGTCTATGGATGACTTCATAACTGTTTGACGATGCTAAATTCTTGTAGCCATTTGCAGACGAAATTTCAGTGATAACAAACTATATATAATGTATTTTTAAAAAATTCTTCAAAAAGCTCCAGTCTTTTTCTAATAAAGCTTGCTATCTTTCTAGTCTTGTGTTCATGTTTCAACTAGAAGTTTTTTTCCTCTTTTCCACAGAGCTTCTTCAGTAATAATTAAATGCACTAGAACATTCTTGTGCTACCTCTTACTTGCTACACTCAGCCTTCTAGGCTTAGGCATCCCTTCACTGATACATAGTCCTTCAATGATCCATCTTTCCCAGGCTTTCACACACAAGGAGAGAACAAACTTATTAACAGACCCACACTAAAGTTATGGAATTATCGAGCTCTATTGTCCCCAAATATAGCTCCTCTTCCCAATAATTCTAGCTATAATAAATAGTATCTCATGTGTAGTACATACATATAGTCATCAAGAGTCAATATTATAAAATTTCATTTAGAAATTCAAATTTATTTCGTAAGGAAAATTCAACTTTTCCCACAATGTTTAATTCATGTCATATTTTCTTCGTTGTTGCAACATCATGCACCAGTCTTCATTATGACTTCCATTAGTGCCATATTTGGAACTACTTCCCTGCATTGATTTTTTCTTGAACTTGGCCAAAAAAATGGTCATTATATCATGCACAACATACTTTTATTACATTATTTCTAAGAAATCTCAAAGTGATTTTAGAATTCTCCACACATAACAATCCCATCACAACTATCAAACTATTAATTTACACAAACTTATCATTCTCTTCATATATGTTATTCACAATCAAACCTTTTATTATCATAATTATTTTTATCACTTTGTTCCCTAAAAAAAAATTTCCATACAGTCCATCCTTATGTGACTACTTCATGCTACAAATCACTTGTTGAAATACATAAAAAATTATGAATGTTACAACCTAAAGACTTAATCATGATCTCAACAGCTCAACTTCTAGAATGATCATTTACACAAAAGATATTGTATACATGTATTTCAAAAATTCATTCCCTAAAGTCTTCAATCATACACTCTCTATGTTACCATACATGAGTGCATAATTACCATGTCTATACTATGCATGAATGCAATCCTCCATGCATATCTATTCAATGCACTCCTGCACTGATTTAAGAAATCCTTTATTTAAATCATGCACCCGAGCATGATAATTATATGGTCCGGCCAATACCTCAACACATACTCCATACACTTCCCATTTCCTTCTCAACCATTTGGATACCTTCCTTTTCAATATGGACACTACACCAAGAAGGTAAATCCACAGTGCTTTTTAGTATTATCAAAAAGGTTGCAATCTAGACACTAATTATAATAGAAAGTTCATTCGACACTTGTGCAACACTATGGCCTTTCCAAATCCAATTATGTTATGGGTTCATACATGAATAGCTTGATTGTATTTCACTTCAATTAGAGGATCATACCCCTTTCATTCTTTGGTTATCAATCCATAACCAACATATCATGACTTATTATCGTGTCATATGAATGCATGTAAAAACTAAAAGCTTCTACAACTATCCCAGGCTATCTCAGGCCCCTGGCCTCAACCATACCATATGGAAAACATTCTTTTTAATGTATTCAAATTGTAAAAATATTTTATAAAATAAACTTTGGATGAGGAAAATTTTATCTAATTCCCTTCAACACAATTGCAAAAATTAATCCTCATCATTTTCCTCATATGGTTGGATTATATCAATGGTAACTTCCTCAATAATACTTCATGTAATCATAACTTATTTATTCCACATATAAAATTAGACTATTCTGAGTCTACAACAAGTTATATGCATTCTCAAACATTTTAGCATGCATTGATGCATATCTACATGTACTAATAAATGCACCCTTAACATGCTCATAATACATAATCATTCAAGCCTCTTGTGCTATGTATGGTTGTGCAATAGTCCATAACATAATTTTTTCTATTGCATTTGCAACCACCTCTTCCATCATATACCTCTTTGTTTATTCTTTTGGTATGTCCTCAAATATCATTGTAATCACTTGTTACCCATGATTTTGGTCGTCATGATGATGCTACTAATACATTTGGGTGCGAGAATGCATGATTCTCGCAGGCTGCTTTAAGTCAGGGTGCAAACTTCTCGCACTGTGTTGAATAGTTAGGGTGTGGACTCTTCCTAACGCATGGAAAAAGATGAATTCTTGATGTTTCTAGAAGGGAATCTTCTAGAAGGATGGGTTGGCATTCGAATTGTTATCCTAGTATTGGATTCCTTGATATTTTGGGATCATTCTTATCCAAGTAACTAATTTATTCTCTCCTATATATTGAGGGAATTCTCATGGAAAAGGTTAAGCAAGATTCATTGGAGAATTGGTGAAATAATTGTGTGAAGGACTTAGCTTGAACAACAGCTTGGAGACTCTAACAAGTCTATCAAGAGGATTTGATCTTCTTCATGCAAGGATTGATCAAGTGTGTGTGTCGGAGCCAAGATCCATTGAAAGGAAGTTTGCAAGATCAAGGCTCTGGTTGTAATATTTACTTTCCATTAATATGATACAGTGACATGTCCCTTTCCCATAAAGTTATTTCCACTTTTTTGTGTAATTCCTTGATCATACACATAGGTTGAATGTTGAATATATTGTGCTATCTTCACTTTGGTTGGTTTGTGTTGTCTTGGTCTTGACCTCACGAGAGCACTGGAGTGAAGCGGGAGAAACAAAGACCCTAGGAAGCGATAATAAGGTATGTTATTTGTTCCTTCCTCCTAGTCAATTCAATGGTCAAAACTTAGGGAACGAGTCATGTCCTGTCCTATTTTGTTCTAGATCCAGGTGGATCTAGGGAGATCTGTTAGTGTCCGCACCTACCAATTAGTTCGATAACATCACTGCACATGGTTACCTTCTATCCTGAGAACTTTTCCAACCAATTACAATTGGCTACTTAACATTTTCAACCACATACTTTGATGATATTAATTTTCAGCATTCATCTAATACCTGGATTCCATTTGATACGATAACATACATGACCAAATTACATCTCCAACCATGCTCTCTTAATTGTCCTTGGATCCTCGACATTCATTTACTTATTGGACCAAACAGATTTTCATTTTTCCCACTCTGAACACCCCATCTCTTGTGTTTTATTGAACCATTTACCTCTCTTACCTTGATCGACTTTATCTTGGCTCACACAAACAAATTTTTTTGCACATATGACCTCTTCTCCTTCAGGATTCCTAGAGATCACTTTTAGAGTAATCAACATTACCTTTACTAGACATCATGAACTCCGGTGGTGCTCCCATCCTTTTGGAGTAATTCCAATATGTTAATTTCACTTGATATGGTTTCTTCATGTACCATATCTCTTCTTTACTAAATTAAAATTAGAACCACTTTCTTCTTTAGGATCCCTTATTGATTTTCACTTCAGGACAATAAAATGCATTCCCAACTTACTTTGGAATGTATTCAACACTTCTGAACTGCACTCAACATTCTCCCTAGCATTAGTAATCCTTTCATTGTTGCCACAACTCTTTGAGTGTTTTCTTAAAATCAAATCACTTGTCATCCACTTAGTAGTACATTTTTCCTACTTTCTCTAATTACTCATGGTCTTATTCCATTTTGTAATTTACCTAGATTTATGTATTACATTTCCTTATAAGATGGTGTTATACTTCTGTATCCACTTTTCACATGAGGTATTACTTTTAGACAATCCATTCACATTATTTATATTTCATGTACCTTCAATACTTCACTTTTGAAGTTCCAACATTTTTACTACACTTCCACTATACCATTTTAATAATAACAATAATGGAGGTGCTACTCCCAAAATTGTATTACTTCTCCTTGGAGATGTCTCTCTTATCTCCAAGTACACACTCAATCTTTCCTTATTAGAAGAATAGTATTTTAACATGTCTATTCTTTCTGGAATAGTTCTACCCCATATGATATTACATTTCTTTACCTCGACTTCTTTAAAGTGAACAAACTTTCACTACTTCATCAGTAAATACTTTAGTCGTGTGGTATGACTCTGTTGATGGGTCTTAAATCTCTTGAATCAACAGTAGGAATCAAACCTACCACTGAGGCCCAATTAGACTTTGTAGTGTTTAATAGTCGAATGGTTCTCCATATCTTGTGATCCGCCCAAATTATCGATAGGATTTACATTTTCTAGTGAAGGCTCTTCCTTCAGTTTGGAATATTCTCTTATGTATATTTTCTCTTGGGTGGGACCGATATGAGATGTAAGCCGGTATAAACCAACTTGGGAAGAAAAATGGAATTAAACTTAACTAAGGGGAAGACGTTGAACTTGGGATAACCTGCTACTAAAGCATGCAGACGACAATTTTATACCACATGCCTAGTACTAATAAATTAACCATGTGAGCATCCAATTACTATCTGAGATACTAACCACCAGAAATAATACACATATGCAATTAGATAATGGCAAGCAAAATAATTCATCTACCAGAACCATTCATCGCATAATAACACAACGATTCTTATTAATCATTAAAGCAAAGAACAACAAAACATTGCACCAGATAACTTGACAACATAATTAATTACTCTTACTCATTACAACATCATTCATGAAACAAGATAGGCAATAGTTCTTCTCCACGTCCAATCACACATGCAGTTGATGAAAATAACTTGTCTTTGGTTCAGAAGGACTTCTCAATTCAAAGGAGCTTCAAAATAATTTTTAACAACTAGAAAGAAAGAGTTCTTGCCACAACCATTGACCTCTAACTAATTGGTCGATGTCTTTATTTATAATCTAAAGTTCAACTAAAAACAATGGCTAAGTGCAGTTTAAGAAAAGCAAAATACACCACGTGGCGTCATCTTCTAACAGTTTATTTAATAGTCAACTCAAGATAGTTCTTTGAAAGGATGAATTGTCTCATACTTGGACCAACTAAAAAAAAACTCTTCATAGGTTTGGGCCAATGGGAACTTGTGCTGCTACATTGGAGCTTTGTAGAATCCTCTGATTTCCACCGCATGCACTCAGTACTTCACTAGACTGGTGTTTAACCGTTGTAGCATGGTTTGATCCTTCATCGAATGTTCCATAAATCTTTGCACTTGTCCTGGCAATGTATCAGTCACCTTGGCTATCTCTTCGGCCCATAGTGAATCCTTCTTGGCATGTGATCTGATTATGTCGCATAAGTTGATGAAGTTATCAAGGTCTCCGAACTCAGGGAGTCCTATATCCTTCATTGCTTCGTTGATCTTACCCCAATGTTTCCTTTGGGATCCTTGGCGAGGCTACAGAGTGAAATTTGTTCGGTAGTCGGAGGGATATTTCCTACAATCGGTATTGACATCATTTAGAAATTACTTATCAGGCAAAACATAAGAAGATGTAAGCGTAAAAAGAAACAAATTGATGCGTACCTGTAGAGCTTGCTAGTCCTGATTGTTAAATACTTACATGATCCCAGTAACCTTTTTGAATGACTTGTAGCATATCTATCTGTTCCACCGCTCCTCTTCAGTTTGGATATGAGTTACATTCACGTGCCATAGCATGGCAAATCAGGTACGACATATACAAGCGTTGAATCCATTCCAGAGGTCGATTTCCCCTTGGGGTCTGGAAAGGATGCTAAAGCTGAACATGTGTCAAAAGTGTGTGTCAGCTCCCAAAAGGTCGGATTTTGCAATAAAGGAAGTCATTGAATGCCCCAGGTCAAGGCAATTTGTTACCCAGAGGCCGTATCACCAAGTGTGTCAACCATCATTCACTAATAGTGGAGGTTGGGAAGATTAAAGAGATTGGAAATGATTGTATCGTATATTCTTTGCAACTCCTATTGGCTATGTTTTATACGTCCTGGATCATATCCATCGTGCATGTATGACAAGTTAATTATTCAAAACATCATGTCACAATGTATGAGTATTCCTTGGCACGTTCCGTCTCACTGCCCTGCTCTGCTATAAATTTTAGATGTTCTGTGCGGGTTCTACACATCGACCGAGTTTGTATACAAGTAGGGACTGGTCTTGCGAGGACAATTATATCAAACTTTGTGTTGTGTCCCTTCATCCAGTCACAGATGTCTAATGACACACATGTTGTCGCTCCATGGGATCCCCTCAAAACACGAGACGAGATGTACGAGGCAGTCGGAGCACCAAGTCCGAACCCCAACATGCCTGGGACTCTTTCTTATTGTCATCGAGTGTCTTTGATATTTCAAAATTAGGTCCTTACCTTTTCTTCAAAACGATGTTAGTGCTTGAAGCAAAGTTCGAAGTGGATAAAATTTCATCTGAAGGACACAAGTTGGAGGCCATGCCCTCTCAAAAGACGACACTACAAAGGATGGGAAGGCCCAGAAAAAATAAGGAAGTAGGAGGAAGCCACATCTTGACTGAGCTAAGTGCACACCTAGCCACTGAGGAGTTCATGATGCATGCTACCCGACTAGAGCCTATCGGGACTACCAGTCAAGGAAGCAGGAGCTGAATGTGAAGGACAGGGGTATCGAGTTCTAACGTTGAAATCCCCAATAAGTAGCTGGAGCAGGTACAACTTTCCATAGCCTAACTTTATCAAGAAAATAGATTGTGGAGACAACTGGCAGAATAGAACCAGGAGGTATCAACACCACCAGGTCGTGAAGGAAGCACAAATTGGCTCAACAGGCAACTTCGGGAATCATAAGATACGATTGTGCATCTGCACAAAGCATAGACGATGATGGAGGATGAGAAAATAAGAGCATTGCAAGGCACATAGAGCAGTCTGGGTGAAGGTCTGTGTGCAAGAGATACATAATGGGCGGACCCTTGTTTTGTATTCTTGGAAGTGACGTATGTTTTGATAGTTTTCCCTATTTGTTGTGAGAATTTTCACGTTCTCGATGTAACCAGGTCGGTTGGCCAAGCTGTTGGTAGTGCTTATTGTATGTAACCTAAGCCCAACAAGAACCTTAATATATGAAATTTCAAATATGTTTTTCCTGAACAGATTCTAGTCATAGCAGTTGAAAGCATAATGTTTCCTCTTAGCGTGTAAATCTACAGTGTTCTTATTTAAGCTTCTCGTAATTATGTGATTTTGTAATTACCATTGTTCTGAGTTATTTTGTAAGTTCGTTGATATTTTCATTTAGAAACTTCCGATGTCGAATGATGTTGACATGGAGTTACTAACTCGGGGCTTATTAAAAAAAAACCTAGAACTCAACTCATGGGTAAGGGTTTCACTCGAGACTTCGTTTACGTTGATCGTGCTAAATTGAGATAGATATTGCGACTACCAATGTTGGGTGAGTATCAAGGATCGACGTTCAAAAATCAACACGTAGTTTCTTTGGGGGTTATCGTCCTTTGAAACTCCTGATGCCAAAAACGTCTCGGAGATCGGCGATTATTATTTCATTTTTCATTCAATGCTTTTTCGCTAACCTTTCACCGATGCCAAATTAATCGGTCATCAATGATATTCTTAGTGGTGCCTATCGCAAAATAAATTTCGTGTCTGTCGACACCGACGAACATCGAGGCTCAACAAATTTGATTCTCTCTAGCGTTTTTTTCACATTTAATCCTTCTCGATGCCGAAATCCTTAAGCGCGTCCAGGTAAACTTTGACTATCATTTCTCTAATTTAGATATTCATCTTTTAAGTTAATGATTTTTCACATGTCCAAGCAATATTTTAAATACCTAAAGAGGAACAAAAGAGATAAGCGAAGGACACATTTTTCATATCAGACAATGCCAAAATATCAAGTGGTACCCAAAAAGTGAGATTTTACGTAGAATTTTAGGGTGTGTTGAGTGCTCAACAAATGGTGATTCACTGGGCGAACATAGAATCTTTGTTCTTCCTTCATGATTGGTTGGTATGAAAGTTGGTGGAGAAACTTTCCTAGTTTTAAATAAGATCCTCTTTTACCTGTGGCAATTTGAAATCCTTCAGTTGATGCTTCCAGGTCTGCCCGTGGGGTTTTGACCTTTATTCCTCCTTCGTTTCCTGTAAGCCTGACTTACATCCCCTTTTACAAAATACTAGCAAAGCATTCACTGGCAGGAAGCCCTTAGTTACCTTTACTCCATCGCTTTGGTGTTGCTCCACATCCAGTGAGCATTCATAGCCCTGATGGATTCACCCTAACATCACAAACCTTGCTCCGCTACCAGAGAGCATCTATAGCCTCGGTGGAGATATCTACATACCCTCCCCTACTAATCACTCTTTTGATAATGTCCATTTTATTTCAGCATGATACCCTAAGCGAGTGAGAGAGGATGACATCTGGTTAGGTGGACCCTTTTCTATCTTTGTGTTTGGGTTCATGTAGTCCTTTCCATATTTCCTTCTTACCCTTAAGGTCTTAAAAAAACACTAGGCAGACACTTCTAGCATTTCTTCGAAGTTGTTTGTTTGCATGGGTTAGATGGAGGGCTCCTCAAAGAAACCAGAAGTTCCTTGATGCTTCTTGTGTTGTATGTGAGCGATGATTTTGAAACAGAGTTCACTATGTCAACTGACTTAAGAGGTCAACCATTGTCCTGCTAAACACAACTTTCAAAAGCGCAAAAATCCAAAAAAAAAAACCCGAAAAGAAAATTATTTTGAAATCTTGAAAACACTAAAACAAAATGCCTCCCTTTTTTTTAATTTTATTTTATTGGAAATACTGTTTGAGGTCTTGTCCATTTACTGGGAGGTCATTAGGTTCCCCTCTCAGATTCTATAATCGATAAGTGCCTACCCCAATATTCTCAGCCACCTAGAAAGGTCCAAGCCATAGATTCTGAAACTTAGAATGTTTCCCTTTGGGCTCATTTGCTCTGTCCCATTTCAGTACTAAGTCTCCTATTTCAAAATCCTTCTCTTTGGCCTTATGCTTGTCAAACCACCTTTTGAGTATCTGTTATTAAGCTACAAATTTTGACTTAGCCTTTTCTCTCTCCTCTTCTAGCATGAGCATAGTATCAATTCTTTGTTGTATGACCGAGGAGATGGGAGATAAAGCCCATTTGGGAGAATGGCTTCTTGTCCATAAACTAGGAAGTATGGGGAATTTCTGATGGATTATTTGGGTGTGACCCTATCGGCCCACAAAGTGTTATGGAGTAGATTATGCCAATTCCTTTGGTTATTTGCAACTGTCTTCTTTAGTATTCTTACTAGGCTCTTATTGGTCGATTCTGCCACCCCGTTTCCCTGTGGATAATAATTTGAAGAGTACCTAATTATGATTCCTTTGTCCAAAGAAAACTCCATCATTCGGGTGGAAGAGAAGTAAGCTGCATTATCAAAAACTAGGACAGAAGGTGCACCAAACCTCATGATTAGTTGTTGCTCTATGAATTGGATCACCATTTTTTTGTTTACATCAGTCAAAGGGATAGCCTCTACCCATTTTGTGAAGTAATTAGTGGCAATGAGAATGTACTTGTGTTGTTTTGAAGATCTTTGTTTGATTTATCCTATGATATCTAACCCCCATTTCTCAAAAGGCTTAGAGACAATCACTGGCTGGAGTGGGATTGCCACTCTCATCTTTCTCCCGATGCTTACTTGACAAGTTTTATAGTTTCTGGCATAGGTATGGGCATATTTGAACAAGGTGGGCCAATAATAACGATATCTCAGTATCTTATGAGCGGTGGTGTTTCCTGCGAAATGCCCACCAGCAAGGCCATCATGGAGTTCCTTCAGGACTGTCTTCATCTTCATGTTTGAGACATCTTAAGAGTACTCCATCATAATTAATCCGAAAGAGTATCAAATTTTTAGGCGGTATTGTGCAGATTTTACCTTGAGAGCTCTCCTTTCCCTGGGGTTGAGATTTTTTGGGTTGGCCCCATGGTGTAGGAGGCAGGTCAGATTCTTATACCAAGAATTGGGCCTTGGAGAAATGTATGAAGCTTCACCATACCATAATGTCATTTCATTCTCCCATCCATAATCTTCATTTGCTTGGTCCTGGGCTTCAACTATGAGTTTGCACAACCCTTTCCCCTTAACAAGTTTAGCAGGTTTTATATCTAGATCAAATTCTTGGACTACTTCCATCCATTTCACTTGTCTTTCCCCCATCACTTGGTGAGTAAACAAGGATCATACTACAGGGTGAGGCACAATCACTTTGGTGTGGTTCTTGAGGATGTAAGACCTGAAGTGTTTTATTGCCTTGTATACCGCATAGGCCTGTTTGTCAATAGAAGGATACTTAAGATTGACTCCCTAGAGATTAGTTATCATGAAAGACACTATAGCTTCATTGTTGTCATCATCCTTATAAGTCAATACTGCATCTAATGATTGGTCAGAGGCGAAATTATAGAGGAAGAAATCCCTATTGAAATCAGAATTTCGTAGCACAAGGGCCCGAGATATGTCAGTTTTAATATTGTTGAAAGCACCCTTTCATTTATCATCCCAATTAAATTTGGAATATTTGTGAATCATCATTTGTAAGGGTTTGACGATTTTCGTGAAATCATGAGTGAATTTCCTCACAAAATTGATTTGCCCAAAAAAGGATTGCATAGATTTCTTGTTATGGGGAAACAGGAGTTGATATATGGCTTTAATCCTTTCTGGGTCTATGCAAATACCTACTTGGGATATGATATGACCTAACATCTTACCTTCCTCGACATCGAAAATGGTTTTCTTTGGATTTAATGATACACCATATTTCCTCCACCTTTCGAAAAATTGAGTTAAGTGTTGGATGTGTTCTTCTATGTTCTTTGAACACATGGTTACATCGTCTAGATACACTACCACACACTTGTTGATTAGTCCCTAAAATGATATGTCCATGGCCCTCTATAAGGTCACTTTTGCATTGATTAACCCAAAAGGCATGTGTTTATAAGCGAAGGTTCCCCACTTGGTTCAGAAGGTAGTTTTTAAACGATCCTCCTCCAAAACCAAGACTTAGTTGTAGCCTGAGAAACCATCTAGTAGGGAGAATATCTCTGAGCCAGACATGGTCTGTAGGAGTTTCTCCATTGGCAGGACTGGGTAATTGTCCTTTTCAGAATCTCTGTTGAGATTTCTAAAATCTACGCATAAGTGAATTTCTCCATACTTTTTCCTTACAAGAACTAGATTTTCTACCCAGGTGGAATGTCTGAACTAGAAAATGATCTTGGCATATAAAAGTTTCTTTAATTGCTGATACATGAGAGGCTCCAAGGATGGGTGATACTTTCATAGATTTTGTTGGAAAGGTTTCACCTCAGGTTTCAATGATATAGTGTGTTGAATGATCCGGGTGTCGTAGGTTTTCAGGTCTCGGTAGGACCATGCAAAGACATATTGATATTGTATGAATAGTTTGAGATAAGCCTTTCTTTCCTCTTTAGATATGGTCTTGTCGAGATTCACATTATTTGGATTTTCCAGGGTTCCGATATTTATAGTTTCATGCACAAGATAGGAGCTACCGGTCTTAGCGTTCTTAGGCCCCCTAAAGTGTTCTTTAAGGTCAAACAGACTTTCTCAATTAGATATCCCCTTCGGGATGATGTGATATTTTTATCTATCAATAGGCTGGCCTATTCGAGGATCCATTTCTATCGCATTCTCCTGGAATACCTCATCATCAATGGCTAAATATTTGAAATTGTCTTGGTTAGTCATGAAGCTTATGATCTGTTCATCTCCTTCAAAGACCTTCCAATTAGAGATATTGTTAGGCACTGATGGTTTGTAGAGTATTTCCATAGTGAACCGAGAGGCTTCATAGTCCTCTAGAGGTGACATCCTCGAAGCCTCTATGGCCAGGGAATTAGTAAGGATGTTCTTTTCTCTGGGAATCACAGTGATATTGAAAGCTTCAAAATGTTCCATTAACCTATGCACTTCCTGTTGATAATTCTTCAGGTGCGAGGAATTGTAGTGTATAGTATTCCTTGTCTAACGATAATATTTGAGTCGCTGAAAAATTTCAATTCTTTGACACTCAAGTCTATGGATTTCTTTAAACCTTGTACTAGAGCTTCATACTCAACGGTGTTATTGGTGCATTCAAATTCTAGTCTACAGGACAGGAAATAATGTTTACCTTTTGGATCAATGAGGATGCACCCTACCCCCGATCCCTCCTGTGATTTAGATCCATCAAAGTATACGGTCCAAATTTGTGGACAGAAATCACCCTCTTCTTCTTGCTTATTTATTTTTAGTTATCCTATCTCTTGTTCCATAACTTCTAATGCAGGGTCTTGGCAGAGGAGGATGTCTTCTGTTGGTATCGGCGATTTGTTTTGAAAAAAATTTAGAGTTTTGAGTGAGGGGGACATCAGATAAGAGAGGGGAAAATTTTTCGAAGTGGGAATCATAGGAATAATTGCCCAGCACAGGGAAATCTGTAGACGAGGGTTCATTCAGGGTTTCTACATCAGTAAGCATATGTTTCAGATATCTCTTGCTATCGATTCTGATTATATTCTTGTATCCCTTCAGTGGTAGTCAAAGGTGTGCCCAGTCTGTGCTGAAGTACCCATTTAACTTCTCAGACCAATCTTGATTTAGTAATAACACATAGGCCTTTGGGATGTCTACCATGATGATGTCAATCACTCGCACAAATTTAGGATGTGTCGCTATTCTGATCATACATCCCTGAGTTCCCCCATGAATTTGACCTGGGTCATGTCTAGTTGTATCATGTGTTTGTCGCTCTGTAGAGGAACGACATTTAATATTCGGAAAATTGACAAGGGAATAACGTTGGAAGATGCTCCTGAATCTACCAAAAAATTATGGAGGTTCCTGTTGAAAAATTCAAATGTTAAGAGGAAAGGTGGGACAAAAGGCTTCCCTTTCTTATCTTTCGAACATGTATTCATGGTTGGTTTATTTACGAAGTCTGTGGAAGATAGATTTATTTCTTAACCATTTCTAGTCATAGGTTCTTCTACAAAGTTCAAATCTTGTAGCAGGAAGTCCTTCTGCTAAAGGATCCTGCATATGTCCATGACTGATATGTTAGCCCTTAACTTCTTCAAATCTTCAACTATGTTGTAATCAAGTTTGGGTGATTCTCGGATATGAATGCTTATAGGTTTCTTGCTGGGAGAAAAAGGTGTTTTCAGGCGATCGGGGGATGTCTTATCTCTCAAATTTTGGGTAGCATTGATGTATTTTAAGATAGGTGGACCTTCACTATGCATCTGCACCACCGATACCTCGACGGGTGGTTCTTGAGAATCAAACAGGTCGTCGAATGGCATGAACAAGTCGGGATCCCATATTAGCATGGTTGTATCTTGTGGTGTATCAACCTCTTCCTGGTCAGAAATATTCATAACTGAACTTCTCAATCGTTCGGTCAAGGAGACTTTGTCTAGAAATCGATTGGCCATTAAATTCATGGCGTGCACCCATTGAGGGCAGTCTCTTTTGGAGTGGTTTTCCTGGTGATACATACAGAAATAATCGTATGCCACATTCCCTATATCGATATTTAAGTTGGCTGGGGGAGGTTTAATTGCCTTGAACGGTTGGTTCCTTTTAAAGAAAGGTTTGTAGGGCCTTTGGCCTTGGTTTCCTTCCCCTTCATTTCTCTTCGTTTCTATGATCTCGTTTGATATTTTTTTAACCATGCGTTGTAGATCTTCTATGTCTCCATTACCTTTGTCGGGAGTCTATTCTACTTGTTTCTCCAGTGGTCTAGTCAAAAGGAGTCCTCTCCTGTGGGGAGGTTGAGCTTCTTTCCTAACTAATGAAACCTGACCTTCTTTACACCCATTCATCTGGAATTCTATCGTTTTGGCTTCTTCGAAATTCTCAGCTAGGGTTCGTTTAGCATCCCTCTTTATGAACATGGAAATGGAAGCTGGGAGAGTGTTAGCATAAACTTGGATTTGCAATTCATGAGTTGGCTTAGCTTCAAGATGGAACTTGTTCAAGATGGTCGTGAATATTTGATTGAAGTACTTGACCTTTTCTTTCGAACTCATGGTGGCGGCGAACAACGCATCCATCAAAGCTCCCGTAGTAGTTTCTTCAATAAATTTGTCGAGAAAATATTTCTGGAACATCGTCCAGCTAGTTATAGATCCTATCAGTAGGTTGAAGTACCATGTGGAAGCCAAATTTTCAAACGTATAGGGGAAAAGTCGACATACTAGGTCTTCATGTTGGATGTTCATAAGCCTGTTCGCTAGTATAAATTTCTTGATATGATCTTTAGGCAATCCAGAGGTTTCGGGATCGAACTTGGGAAGAAACTTCTTTGGATGATGAGGAAGGTTATGAACTAGTCCTAGGAGGGCCAAAGCATATCTGGATAAATAGGGTTGTTTTTCAGAGGCGGGTTCTCCCTTTCATCATTATGGTCGTTGTTGCCTTCCATATCTTTAGACTATGAGTTAAACTCCTCTTCTTCCAAAAAATCGTCCGGTTCTGAGACGTCCCCGGCTGGAGTTTCGGGTATCAAATCAAGAGGTTCTTGGATTTTGATAATTGTGAAATCTATTAAGTCTTCTACCGAGTGTATGAAAACCTGGTCGGGATTAATAACCACTGGTCTCCTTTGTTGTTTTCTTAGAGGGAGTATGGGAGATAAGGACAACACACCTATCTATTGAGCGTAGGCTCTTGTGATCCTTCTGAATTGATTCACTTCCTCATGAGGAATAGTGTAAGGTATTTCAGGGTGAAAAGGTTCTTCCTCAAGCTGGGGTGAGTTACTTGTTCCAGGATTACTCAACGTGTGTGGGTTGTATTGGGAATGACTAGCCATGCATGTGGGTTGTTTTGAATCTATAGGCTATTTGAAATACTCAGTAGAATATATATCCATCCATTCATTCTCAGTCCCTCCTTCTAGTGCCAATTTTGTTGATGGGTCTTAAATCCCTTGACTCAACAATAGGAACCAAACCCACCACCGAGGCCCAATTAGACTTTGTAGCATTTAATAGTGGAATGGTTTCCAGATCTTGCGATCCAGCCAAATTATCGATGGGATTTACATTTTCTTGTGAAGACTCTTCCTTCAATTTGGACTATTCTCTTTTGTATATTTTATCTTGGGTGGGACTGATATGAGATGTAAGCTAGTATAAACCAACTTGGCAACAAAAATGGAATTAATCTTAACTAAGGGGAAGAGGTTGAACTTGGGATAACTCGCTTCTCAAGCATGTATATGACAATTTTATACCATAGGCCTAGTACTAATACATTAACCATGTGAACATCCAATTACTATCTGAGATACTAAATACCAAAAAGAAAATACATATGCAATGAGATAATGGAAAGCAAAATAATTCATCTACCAGAACCATTCATCACATAATAACACAACGATTCATCTTCATCATTAAAGCAAAGAACAAAAAAAAATTACACCAGATAACTTGACAATAGAATTAATTCCTCTTACTCACTACAACATCATTCATGAAACAGGATAGGAAATAGTTCTTCTCCACGTCCAATCACACATGCAGTTGATGAAAATAACTTGTCTTTGGTTTAGAAGGACTTATCAATTCAAAGCAACTTCAAAATAGTTCTTAACAACTAGAAAGAAAGAGTTCTTGCCACAACCATCAACCTCTAACTAATTGGTCGATGTATTTATTTATAATCTAAAGTTCAACTGAAAACAACGGATAAGTGCAGTTTAAGCAAAGAAAAATATGCTACATGGCATCATATTCTAACAGTTTCTTTAATAGTCAACTCAAGTTAGTTCTTTGAAAGGATGACTTTTCTCATACTCAGACCAACTGAAAAACATCTCTTCACAGGTTTGGGCCCATGGGAACTTGTGCTGCTACATCGGAGCTACGTAGAATCCTCTGATTTCCACCGCATGCACTCGATACTTTACAAGATTGGTGTTTAACTGTTGTAGCACGGTTTGAGCCTTCATCGAATGTTCCATAAATATTTTCACTTGTCCTGGTGACGTATCGGTCACCTTTGTAGCACACCCATTTTGGAACTCTAGGCTTACTCGCGCTCTGATACCCATTTGTACAAAGCTCATACATATATCATATATCCCATGCATTTAAACAATTAAACACATTTAACTCAGAG
>SNQJ01S0031319.1:127306-138655 GCA_010110895.2 Picea sitchensis | reverse complement strand
ACCACATGGGTTTGAATTTTCCTACCCCCAGGGGGTCCTTATCTTGGTCATAGACCAGGACAAGGTCACCTTCAAAGAAAATCCGAGGACGAACGAACCGATCATATTGACACTTGAATTTTTGCTTGTGAGCCTCATTGGCTAGGGCCACATCACGATACTACTCATTGAGCCGCTCAAGGTATAATAACCGTTCTTCAAGTGGAGAAGTGTCTGGCAATAACTATAATACCAATTTTAGGGACGGGATCTAACATTCTATAGGCAAGACTGCTTCCAGCCTGTAAACGAGTTGAAAAGGTGAGAAAATAGTTGCAATATTAACAGACGTTCAGTAAGCCCATAATGTTGAGTATAACATAAAATTCCAATTTGACTTGGCTAAGTTGATCGTTCGTTGTAGGATGGTCTTAAGAGATTTATTTACAGCTTCCACCTAACCATTTTCTTGGGGGTAGTAGGGTGACGAATTTTCTTTCCGCAACCCAAGCTTTGATGTTAATTCAGTCATCATTTGGTTCTGAAAGTGACTTCCATGGTCAGTGACAATCTCGCTCGGGACGCCAAACCTTTCTATTATCTGGTTAAATAAAAAGAGAGCTACAATCTCCCCATCATCTTTAAACATTGGCATAGCTTCGACCCACTTCATGAAGTAGTCTACGACTATAATGATATAACGATGCCCCCTTGCTAAAGGAGGGTTGCATGTAGTGTAATCACTCCCCCACTTGGTGAAGGGACCAACTGTGATGACAGGAAACATGGGAGTGGGATGTGCCCTCATATTTTGAGAGAAGATCTGACACGGGTGGCACTTCTTGACTGATTCAATACAATCTTTGATTAGTGTCGGCCAGAAGTAACCTGCTCATAAAATATTTTGGGTTGTTGCCAACCCAGAAAAATGACCGCCACATGCTCTTGTATGGCAACCGTTGAGCATGATAACTGCTTCTTCGTGAGTGAGGCATCGGTGCAGGATGCAGTCTACACCTCTTCGATACAACATATCATCGAGTATGACATAATTCTTAGCCTGATGGCATATACGTCGACGCTCATCATGAGAATTAGAGGTGGGGCACTTCAAAGTATGGAAATAGACAATTATATTTCCATACCAGGGATCCGAATATGTGATCAAAAAAATATCTCCTCTGATAGGTGACTCTTCGGGCATAACATCACCTGACTCGATCAAAAGTTTTGAGAGGAGTTCTGTGAAGACCAATGACTTTTTGGATTTCGCTGAAATGAAATCTAAGTCAAATTCTTGAAGGAGAACTATCCATCTACTAATATTTCCGCCGATGACCCGTCGTGTCAACACATATTAACGACAATGACGGTGGTATTGTGAAACAAAACATAATGACAGAATCGTTGGACAGCATGGACTGTTGCCAATGCAAGTTTTTCAATATGAGAATAATTTAGTTCCGGTCCAACCAAGCCTCGGCTCAGGTAATAAATCACATATTCTGAGAGTAAATCATCCTCCTGAACTAAGACCATGCCGATGGTTGACTCTGCGGTAGATAAGTATAATAGGAATTCTTTGTTATAATTGGGTGGTCGAAGCAGAGGGGCAGTTGTAAGGGCGTGTTTCAACGCATCGAAAGAACGTTGAGCTGCATCGTCCCAATGAAAAGGAATGTCCTTCTTCAGCAAGCACATAAATCCCTTTGTAATCTCGGCATAGTTTGCCATGAAATGCCTCAAAAAGTTTGGCTTGCGCTGAAGAATCTAAAGTTGAAGGATTGTGCGTGGGGAAGGCAACTGAAATATTGCCTCAACCTTCAGAGGATCGAACATGATCCCTTTTGTTGACACTATGAAACCTAACAAACATCCTGATGTTATGCAAAAGATGCATTTGTTTGGATTAAAGAGAATCCAGAAGTAGCGACATCGCTCAAATATAAGTTAGAGGTGTGTGGGATGATCTATTCTCTTGCGAGATCGAGATGCTAAATCATCTAAATAGGCCTTGAATATATGCTTGAGATCATGGAAAGCAAAAGACATGGCCCGCTGGAAGGTAGCTCCAACACTTTTGAGACCAAAAGGCATATTACAATAGGCAAATGTACCCCATGGAAAAATGAATGCAGTTTTGTGTTGGTCTTCAGGTTTGATTTGTATCTGATTATATCCCGAAAAACCATCCATGAAATAAAAGGCCTCACAACCTTCACATTCATCAATTATCTGGTGGATGAATGGTGTGGGAAAATTATCTTTTGGACATGCCTTGTTCAAATCATGGAAGTACATACATACGCGAATCATGCTCTATTTCTTATTGACTGGAATAGGATTTGACACCCATTGGGTCAAATGGATAGGATAGATAAAATCGACTTTTAGCAGTTTCTCGACTTCAACCTTAATGGTTGTTGCTTTCCTGGGATTAACTGGACGAAGCCTCTACCAAACAAGCTTGGCATTCAGATAAGTTGTGATTTCATGTTTGACTATTTTTGGATCGATGCTTGGCATTTCCTTGTAAGACCAGGCAAAACCGTCATGGAATTCTTTAAATAGATCTGTGTAGATTTGAATCTCTTCGGGGGAACAGTCAGCTCCGATGAAAACAATCTCCATGACACCAAGGCGTCTGGAGATATTAATCGGTATAGTCCAGTGATAGTTTCCATATTACCCTCAGCATAAACCTCATGTGTAGCTAAGGGATTAATAGGAAAAGACCTATCTCCAGTCATAGTCAAGGTGAATTATCCTGCTTCGATTTTGTTTAACTCTGGGAAGAAGTATGATCTGTGATGGAGATCATCCCATGGTTTGTCCAGACTAGTCATTGCTTCAATTATTGCTTCATTGGAGGGAAATACTAAGTCTAACAAATCGGTATCAGTGAGAGAGCCTTGAGCCCAAATAGGCTCTAGAATCGGATCTAACTCTTGTGCAAGAGTTGGATATGTGTTAACTGAAGCTTGCTGGACCAAAGAGTATGCTACTTCAGCTGTAGACAATGGGTGGGAAATCCCTCCTACGGACTAGAACTAAGGGTTTTATCATGCATGCAAAAACAACCTAAATGTTCTTACTTTTTACCATCATCCCATGCATAATCACCCATTACTCATATGTAAATACAAGGCTCAAGAGATTAAGTTGACGTACCTTATTTTTTGTGTTTGATGTCGATCCCTTTTCACGCTTGGTCGTTCTTTGATTGCAACTCTCCTCCCAATGCTAACCTGCATTCACTAAAGACAAACAAAGAACTCCACATGCATTTGATCTATGAAATAACGGGTTAGAGATTTAATCAATCATGCAATCAATATTCCAATAATGACAATCTCAGATGGCGGGACGGAAAAAGTAATTCTTTTATTAACTTCACAATGATACCTTACAATGATAAAGTCGGCTACTACTCCTCAATCCTGATCCTGGGCTCTTCTTCCACTGTCTTCTAATTGCTTTGCTCTCTACTTCTCTTTTCACAAAGATGGATAAAGGTTGGGACAAAGGGAATGCTCAATTGGGTACAGTTTCTTTACTATGATTCTCTCCCTTCAAATGGGACCCCTAGCCCTTCTTTTATAGGCTAGAAGAAGCTAGGTATTTGGTCGAGTGACCGGCCATGCATGGCTGAAAGGTTTAGTTAACTTACCCAAAGCTGTGTGTTTCATCGACAACTTTCCTTTTTCCATGCTTTTGTAGGTACACGCAGGCTATCTTTGGTTAGCTAGCATGTACACGCGTGCAGTAATGGAGTAGGGCATGTGGGTTTTTATAAAAGGGGTTTTTAAGAAGAGTTGTTCAACAATGTTTTGGCAAAAAAGGAATATGAGATGCCCTGATGCCAGGTAAGCATGTATGGTGAAAATTAGGGTTATAACACCTAGGTGCAAATTTATGTTGAAGAAATTGCAAGTCTCCCTATTCCCCTTCATCCTCTAAGTAGGATCCCTATGACTTGGTAACCTTCTTCCAACATTCCTTCCTTTTCATTATATAGCCATAAGGTGTGTTCCTATCCTTATTGGGTCATCCAAGGAAGGGTTATATTATTGAGTGATTCTTGAAGGACATTATGTAGGAACCTAGGCAGTTGGATTCAAGGAAGTGTCGACGGTTGGAGTCAGTTTGTAACCACTTATTTTACCATTGCTAATAAAGAGTTCTCTTTTCCCCATACTGTGTAGTATTGGTTCAATTTGTTTATGTATGTCTAATTACACTTCATATTTGAATCTATATATTAGTTACTTGTATGATTTTATGTTATGACTACCTTTTTGGAGAACTTTCATGATTTTCTTTTGCAGGTTAAATCAAGAATGATTCAAGAGAAGTACCAAGGTCGAGAGCAGGGAAAAACATCAAATGTAAGGATATAAAGTGTGAAATTTTCTTCACTCTCCGATAAAATAGTTATTTCATTACAAGTCTTGTGTGTGGGTTAGGGTTCTATATTTTACTTGGTCAATTCCTAGTGTGACATGACCCAAAGTCAAGGAGGAAAAATAACATAACATAACTAGAATCCATACTAGGGATTCTTCTAGTTTAGGTCAATTTTAGGGTTTCTTTGGTTATATTAGGTTTTTGTAGTTTTTCCTATTTCTAGGATTTATTTTCAAAGCTTTCCTCATCCAAAAAAAATTCAAAAATATTTTTCAAGTCCTCCTTCTGGGTTGACTTTTATTTCTCAAGCCTAATTCATTTATCCACGCTTTGTCCTTCTATGAGTCATGGATATCCGCAAATTGCACTTGTATGACCCGCATAAATCTGTGAGTCATAGCTTACACAGTCATGGACCCATTTAATTGTCTTGAATTTTTAATTCTCTTGCTCAGTTTTGGTTGGTCTAAGTTGGTTCTTTAGTGTTCACTGAGCCTCCTGAGTTGGTTTATGTTCTAGATTGTTGATTAATTTTTTTGAAAACTCTCACTTTATTTAAAAGACTTCTTGCTTTCTTTCTTGTAATCTAGTCTTTAATTTTTAAGGTTGTTAGGGTCAGTTGAAGGGTAAATTGTATATTTGGGTTGATTTCCAAGTTGATTTATTTTCTAGTGGTTAGATAATGTTTCCTTTCTTCTTGTTTGATCCCCCCCCCTCGTTTTTAAAAAGAAAAATATTTTTTTCCTTATTAGTTTCATGTTCATTTCTTTTTAACGATTTTTGTTTTAGCTTGGTTACTAGTTTTATTCTCTTGTTTCCTTTTCCTATAAATTTTCATCAAGAAAATAATTTTTTTTCTGGCACTCATGCCTTAATACTTCCGACTTGTTTTTATAGTTAATGATTTTGATTAAAGTTATCCTTTTTCAAAAGAAAAGAAGTTCAGTGTGTGAATTTATTTCACTCTGTTCTTCATGATTGTTTACAAAGCATCCCAGGGTTTCACTGAAAAGAAGTTTAAATATCTTGCATACATTTAAAAGTATATTTCTTTCATTTGCAAAAAAAATAAAAGAAAATAGTTTGTTTTCTGAAGCATTGTTAGCAATTCTTTTTTTCAGTGAAGAAACCACATTCATTTTTCTTTATGTTCTTAAAGTGTTTTCTTTGAGTCCATCAAAACAACATATACGTTTCATCCTTACCTTTTGAGTAACGAAAAGCCCCATAAAATGAACACTAAGTAAAATTTATTAGAAATTTTCATTTTGTAGGGTGAATAGACTAGTTATAAGCTAGGGCCTTAGTTTAGGTTGGAGATTTAATTTCTCCAGGGACATAAAACAAACCTAGGAGTCTGAGATAGGGAGATCCTAAATCCAACTTTCATATAAGTATATCCGAGATCCTCCTCTAACACATGAGCTAAACATGAGGTCATGTAAAGGAGAGCCGATGAGACACCCCTCTGATGCTTAACTGAGCATAGTGGAGAGATCGTATATTGGGGATTTCATTAGTACCCATACCTCCATGAGAGGTGGTTCTTTTGAGGATTCAAGATTAACTACATTGTCCATACATTTAATTCTGACTATCGACTATAACCCTTAGATGATAACTTCACATTGGTGACCTTAGTGGTAATTCCTAGAGATCTCAGAGGTGGCTATGGGAGTTTGTCATGGTACCTAGGGTGGATTTCGCATCACAATTTTCAGTACTACTAGAGGGTTCCCTACGAAGTGTGGGTACTTGCACCAGATAAGGATAGTTAGTGGAGGTTGAGAAAAATTATTCTCATTCCTTTGTTTGTTGGTGCACGAGACTTAATCAACTAGTGCCTTGTTCTGAAAGGCATTTATCCTACCTTTTGAATATTGCGATCTCAAGACCTAATCCACATGATTTGGGATATTAGCAAGATCATTTTCGTTTGTTTTTTCCACTCAAGATTTTTTCTGGAAATATGCTCAACAATCGTATACTTGCTTAGGTATGTGTGTATGTGGTCGATCGATATTTGACAACTCAAAGTGGTTGACCAACCTCTTTGTAGATCAAGGAGAATTCAAGGCCATCCCCCAAAAGAGGAGGTTAGAAACAATTCTCCCCCACCTCCACTAAGCTTTCGTCTTGATCAATTCAGTGCTTTTGTATCGATTCGTCCATTCAAGGTCACAACTATAGAGCCCCCAACGATTAACAATTTGGAACTAGAGGCTATAACTATTGAAGATCTCAGAGCTGAAGAATACCCTCCGACTTATAACCCTCCACTATTTGGAACTTTTTCATCACTTGTGGGGAAAGTTTTGTAAGTTTTAAACCTATGAAATAAAGCAATGCATATAGATTCTTACGAAAAACATAAATTAATTAATGGCTCATACACATAGTACACAGAGAGTTAAACCGAAATCCCTTAACCGAGAGAATTCCTTTCAACACTTCATTGTATTAATTTCACCATTCACCATACAATATATATACAATGTTTTTAGGTATTCCGTAGATACCAAAACCTTAGTCCCTTAATACAGGATTAATTTAGAAAACCTCTAAAAATAGAAAAATCTGCTAAAATAGAAAAAACGCCAAAAAAAAAAATTGCGAGGCCCCCCCTGGGACCCCCCTAGGAAGCGCTCGATGCACACGACACACAAAGAACTACTAGGGAGGTATCGTCAGACACATTTGTCGAATCTGATGTGCCCACACACACACATGTAAATAAAATCTGAGGACGGACAGACCAATCATACTGACACTTGACTTTTTGTTTGTGAGCCGCGTTGGCCAGGGCCACATCACGACGCTGCTCATTGAGCCACTCAAGGTATAATAACCGTTCTTCAAGTGGAGAAGTGTCTGGAAATAACTGTACTACCAATTTTAGGGATGAGATCTGACATTCTATAGGCAAGACTACTTCCAACCCGTAAACGAGTTGAAAAGGTGAGAAACCAGTTGCAGTTTTAATAGACATTCGGTAAGCCCATAATGTCAAGTATAACATCAAATTCCAATTTGACTTGGCTGAGTTGATCATTTGTTGTAGGATGGTATTAAGAGATTTATTTACAGCTTCCATGTAACTGTTTTATTGTGGGTAGTATGGTGACAAATGTTCTTTCTGCAACCCAAGCTTTGATGTTAATTCCATCATCATTTGGTTCTGAAAGTGACTACCATGGTCAGTGAAAATCTCACTCGGGACGCTAAAACCTTTCTATTATCTGGTTAAATAAAAAGAGAGATGCAGTCTCCCCATAATCTTTAAACATTGGCATAGCTTCGACCCACTTCGTGAAGTAGTCTATGGCTACAATGATATAACGGTGCCCCCTTGCTGAAGGAGGGTTGCATGTAGTGTAATCAATCCCCCACTTGGTGAAGGGACCAACTGTGATGACAGGAAACATGGGAGTGGGATGTGCCCTCATCTTTCGAGAGAAGATATGACACGGGTGGCACTTCTTTACCAATTCAATACAATCTTTGATTAGTGTCGGCCATAAGTAACCTGCTCGTAAAATATTTTGGGTTGTTGCCAACCCAGAAAAATGACCGCCACATGCTCCCGTATGGAAATGGTTAAGCACGATAATTGCTTCTTCATGAGTGAGGCATCGGTGCAGGATGCCGTCTACACCTCTTTGATACAATGTATCATCGAGTATGAGATAATTCTTAGCCTGATGGCATATACGGCGACGCTCATCACGAGAAGTAGAGGTGGGGCACTTCAAAGTCTGGATATAGACAAGTATATCTCCATACCAGGGATACGAAGATGAAATCAAAAACATATCTCCTCTGATAGGCGATTCTTTGGGCATAACATCACCTGACTCGATCATATGTTCTGAGATGAGTTCTGCGAAGACTAGTGACTTTTTGGATTTCGCTGAAACAAAATCTAAGTCAAATTCTTAAAGGAGAACTATCCATCTACTAATCTGTCCACCGATGACCCATCGTGTCAACATGTATTGAAACAAATTCATAGCGACAATGACGGTGGTCTTGCAAAACAAAACATAATGACAGAATCATTGGACAGCATGGAATGCTACCAATGAAATTTTTTCAATATGAGAATAATTTAGTTCTGATCCAACTAGGCCTTGGCTCAGGTAATAAATAACATATTTTGAGAGTAAATCATCCTCCTGAACTAAGACCATGCCGATGGTTGACTCTGTCGTAGCTAAGTATAATAGGAATTATTTCTTATAATTGGGTGGTCGAAGCAAAGGGGAAATTATAAGGGTGTGTTTCAATGCATCGAAAGAACGTTGAGCTGCATCGTCCCAATGAAAAGGAATGTCCTTCTTTAGCAAGTGCATAAATCCCTTTGTAATCTTGGCATAGTTTGCGATGAAACATCTCAAAAATTTCACCTTGGCTTGAAGACTCTAAAGTTGAAGCATTGTTCGTGGGGGAGGAAACTGAACTATTGCCTCAACCTTCAGAGGATCGACCATGATCCATTTTGTTGACACTATGAAACCTAACAAACATCTTGATGTTATGCAAAAGATGCATTTGTTTGGATTCAAGAGAATCCAGAAGTAGCGACATCGCTCAAAGATAAGTTGGAGGTGTGTGGGATTATCTATTCTCTTGCGAGATTGAGATGCTAAATCATCTAAATAGGACTTGACTATATGCTTGATATCATGGAAAGAAAAATACATGGACCACTGGAAGGTAGCTCCAACATTTTTGAGACCAAAAGGCATCTTACGATAGGAAAATATACCCCATGGACAAATGAATGCAGTTTTGTGTTGGTCTTCGGGTTTGATTTGTATCTAATTATATCCCAAAAAAACATCCACTAAATAAAAGGCCTCGTAACCTACACATTCATCAATTATCTGTTGGATGAATGGTGTGGGAAAATTATCTTTTGGACATGCCTTGTTCAAATCACGAAAGTCCATACATACGTGAATTGTGCTCTGTTTCTTATTAACCGGAATAGGATTTGACACCCATTGGGTCAAATGGATAGGATAGATAAAACCGACTTTTAGCAATTTCTCAACTTCAACCTTAATGGTTGTTGCTTTCCTGGGATTAACTGGATGAAGCTTATGCCGAATAGGCTTGGCATCCAGATAAGTTGTGATTTCATGTTCAACTATTTTTGGATCGATGCCTCGCATTTCCTCGTAAGACTAGGAAAAACCGTCATGGAATTCTTTAAATAGATATGTGTAGATTTGAATCTCTTTGGGGGAATAGTCAGCTCCGACGAAAACATTCTCCACAATGCCAAGGGTTCGAGAGATATTAATCGGTATAGTTTCAACGATAGTTGCCATATTACACTCGGCATAAATCTCATGTGTAGATAAGGGATTAATAGGACAAGACCTACCTCTAGTCATAGTCAAGGTGAATTCTCCTGCTTTGATTATGTTTAACTCTGGGAGGAAGTATGATCTATGATGGAGATCATCCCAGGGTTTGTCCGGACTAGTCATTGCTTCAATTATTGCTTCATTGGAGGCAAAGAGTAAGTCTAACGAATCGGTATCAGCGAGAGAGCCTTGAGCCCAAATAGGCTCTAGAATCAGATCTAACTCTTGTGCAGGAGTTGGATCTGTGTCGACCAAATCTTGTTGGACTAAATAGTACACTACTTCGGTTGCGGACAAGGGGTGGGAAATCCCTCCAATGGACTAGCACTAAGGGATTTATCATGCATGCAAAAATGACCTAAAGATTCTTACTTTTTACCATCATCCCATGCATAAACACCCATTACTCATATGTAAATACAAGGCTCAAGATATTAAGTTGATGTACCTTATGTTTCATGTTTGATGTCGATCCCTTTTCGCGCTTGGTCTTTCTTTCACTGCAACTCTCCTCCCAATGCTAATATGCATTCACTAGAGACAAACAAAGACCTCCATATGCATTTGATCTATGAACTAGAGGATTAGATATTTAATCAATCATGCAATCAATATTAGAATAATGACAATCTCATATGGCGGGACGGGAAAAGTAATTCTTTTATTAACTTCACAATGATACCTTACAACGGTAAAGTCAGCTACTACTCCTCGATCCTGATCCTATTCTCTTCTTCCACTGTCTTCCAATTGCTTTGCTCTATACTTCTCTTTGCACAAATATGGATAAAGGTTGGGACATAGGGAATGCTCAATCGGGTATAGTTTCTTTACTATGATTCTCTCCCTTCAAATGGGACCCCTAGCCCTTCTTTTATAGGCTAGAAGAAGCTAGGTATTTAGTCGAGTGACCGGCCATGCATGGCTAAAAGGTTTAGTTAAATTACCCAAAGCTGTGTGTTTCATCGGTAACTTTCCTTTTTCCATGCTTTTGTAGGTACACACAGGCTGTCTTGGGTCAGCTAGCGTGTACACGCGTGCTGTAATGGAGTAGGGCACGTGGGTTTTTATAAAAGGGATTTTTAAGAAGAGTTGTTCAGAAATGTTTTGGCAAAGAAGGAATCTAAGTTGGCCTGATGCCAGCTAAGCATGTCTGGTGAAAATTAGGGTTATAACACCTAGGTGCAAAGTTATGTTGAAGAATTTGCAAGTCTCCCTATTCCCCTTCATCCTCTAAGTAGGATCGCTATGACCTGGAACCCTTCTTCCAACATTCCTTCCTTTTCATTATATATCCATAAGGTGTGTTCCTATCCTTATTGGGTCATCCAAGGAAGGGTAATCTTATTGAGTGATTCTTGAAGGACATTATGTAGGAACCTAGGCAGTTGGATTCTGTAATGATCCCAAGCCATTATGCAAGGATCATCACTGTTTTGGTGTCCTTTTAAAACTTTTTCTGAGTGAGGTATTTCGTCAAACACTTTGCTGATCTACCTTTTAGATGTGTTTATATGTGTGTATGCAGCAAATAACAGAAAGAGATAACCATGGAACATACCTCAACCATATGCAATAAGATAGACAA
>SNQJ01S0031319.1:97198-117066 GCA_010110895.2 Picea sitchensis | reverse complement strand
AATGAAGGACTCAAGGTAGAGTTACCAAATGTTGTTTTCACCTTTGTTTTACATGAATGTGGGGTTTTGTGTTGGGAGAATAGAAACGTGTAGAAGCCTTTGAAATGGTTATTTAATGCATGCATGATTAGAGCCCTTAAATGCTAAGTCCGTAGGAGGGATTCCCACCCACAAAAGAATTGGCGACCATATTGGGGACCTCTAGGGTTTTCTGGGAGTCCTTTTTTGGGTATTTTTAAAAATTGGTTTCATTACTTGTTTTTAGAGTTTCTGCAAAATTCTGAGCTAGCAGGGACTCTGGTCTTCCATACTAGTACTTCCTGCTTTATTTTCTTGGCTTCATTTTCTTTTTGGGAAGTCACACAGGTACACGCGGCCTGTATAAGACCTGCATGTGTGTACACACACCCAACCTTCACACAGCCTGCGTAGACACGCTAGCTAATGAAGTAACAATAGCATGGTTAGGTTCAAAAAAATTGTATTAGAGAGGAAATCATCCTCTCACCTGTCAGAAGTGATCCTTCTTAGGTGTTTTCTGGAACTCATCCTAGTCTCTATTTTTTTGCAATTTGTAGCTTAGGTTTCACCTCAGATTGGTTTTGTTCTATGAAAATTTCCTTGAATTGTTTTCTTTCTCTGTAAAAGTAAGTTTCTGAGTCTTCAAGAGATTCTGGTTCTCAATACCAGTAGTCTCTGTCAGTGCTCAATTGCTTGTCTTTTCATTTTTTGAAGAGCTGTAGAGGTACACATGGCTTGCATAAGGTCTATATGTGTGTACACGTGATCTGACCTTACATAGCTCACGTGCACACGCTGGCTGTTGAACTCTAATAAGCGTGCCCTTTGAGAATTGTTTTTTTTAAGGAGATGCAATCATCCTTTTCCTTGTCAAGAGTTATACCTCTCAGGGTTCTTGGTCTCTGTAATAACAGTCAACAACTTAGGTTTGATCACAACAATAACTTTCTTTTTCATTAAAACATTTTTCATAGGGTTTATAGACAAGTGTGGGAGTTTTCTTTCATCAGTTTGTGTGTTATTTTCAGAAACTCTTTGCGATATTCACTTAGGCCAGAAGTTTTCTTGGTTTTTACTTGTTGTCATTTTCCTTTTTTCTTTGCGAGCATTAAATAAATTAAAAAAAAACTTTTTATTTCTTGGTTTCGTTAAGTAGTTGTTGGTTTGCATTAGTAACCAGGAATTTTTTTTCTTTTATAAGTTCTTGGATGTTTAATTAGGAAAATAAGTAGCTCGTAGTCGAGAGAAATCCTATTTTGAGTTTGTTATTCAAAGATCTTAGAAAAAAATTTAGTTTGAAAAGTTGATTAAGAATTGTGTCAAGAAGAAGTTATTTTGTTTCCATCTTTCTGTCTATTTTTTCTTTCATCTTTCAATCATAATTAGTTTCACTTTCATAAACTTTGACTTAAGACAAGCCATAAAAAATTAACGATTAATTAAAATTAACTAGACTTTGTGTTTGTAGGGTCCATCAACTAGTCTAGGCTAGAGCCTTGATTTAGGTTGGAGAGGAAACTCTTCAAGGCTACAAAACATACATAAGAGTCTGTGCTAGGGAGTGTTAAAAGTCCGATATCGTGAAAGTTATCTAGGACTCCCCTCTAACACAAGGGATAAACACGAGGTCGTGTGCGGAAAGGTAGCGGAGATAACCCCTCCAAAGGTGGACCAATCGTAGTGGAGAACACATATAGAGGGTTTGTCTTGGGATTCAGTCGATTGCATTTTCCATGGATCTTCGTGGGTCTTGAATCCATTTGAGGTCCTCATTTGTCTTCTGAACCATTTTCTTTCGATACCCTTGATAGGTTTCAGGCTCGATACCCTGCTCATTGTGGTCTACCCGACTGTCGACTATACCCGCCTGGTGACTGTTCGCGCGCTGGAAACCTAGTTGCCTATATTTTTTAAAGACATACACAGGTGACTGCAAGGGTATGCCATGGTACCTAGGATAGACATCGGGCCACACTTTGAATATTATACCCAAAGGGTGCTTCCATGTTCAAGTTGCACTTGCACCGGTAAGTTGCTTTACTGTTGGTTGTTGGAACTGTTCTTCCAACTAGTTTAGTGTTTGCTTGTTTTATCTTGTAGGGACTTTTTTTCTAGTGTGTGTTGTTTTTGAACGAATAGAAATACCTAGTGTGTCTTTGATATTCTCACATAGTGGAGGATCACGAGCTCCATCGGTCACGAAGGATTCTTGGCCTGCCACCGGTTACACTGGAGCCACCCCCGCCACTGCTAAGGCGAAAGCTAGACCAACAAGGGTCTTTTGAAGCAACCGGGTCACAGGAAACTGTGCTCGACCAACATCCAGAGGAACCAACTATTTCATACCTTTGAGCAGAATCTCTTGGTCCACCTGAAACTCCAACCACTGGTCTTTCGACACCCATCATCGTAGATATTTATCCTTATGAGCGCTAGACAGTGTCACACACAACAATGGAAACAAATGTTGCCACTTCTTCTGGGAATTCTTTTATTCCCACAACGGTTGTCACCACAGGGGGTGTTCTACCTCCTAACCCACCATCACCGGTCCAAGCAACCATGGTCTCAACTGCCTCTACCTCGAGCAGTGGTCTGATCCCATATTTGGTGGCGACCACTGATCCTTTCACACAAAGTGCGATAGGCCCTTCATTCTCATATGAGATTCCTAGCTCAGGTACAAGAACTGTACTATCCTACTCCACTTTACAGACTTTAGGTATGGGGTCAGGGAGCTCTAATGCTCCTCTGCAAGGACCCATGGGAGGCACTTCAGCTCCCTTTAATGCTTTCCCTTACAGGGGAGGTCATATACCTCCTTTGTCTCCTTTGCTCGGCGGTACCCACCATCAATCCATCGGGCCAAACACACACCATAGTTCATTTGGAGTAGGGAGTCAAAGAACACCTTCTCATAATATGATGATAGGGTCGACACCATTTTCTTTGTTCGGTGCGTTTGGTAATAATGCTTTCTCATCAACTGCTTTCCCAACTGGGGGAAACCCAGGTTATGGCCAACCTAATCCTATACAAGTTACTATTCCTTCATAGGGGGAAATCCCAAGAACTTCTTCCTCATCAGAACCTTGGAATTCTTGGCAAGGATCAGTTCCCTCATCAGGAATGTCGATATAGGGCAATTCTTTTCACAACCAATGGAACCTTGGGCAAGGTGCAGTTCCTATGCCCATGGGATCGGCATGGGACAACCCTTCCCAAATTCCTTCGAATGTAATGCACGCCCAACCATCTATGTCCTATTTCAGGAATCAGTCGATGATGTCTCCTCAAACGCAAAATCCATACGCTGGTCATGGCCATGGGTTTTACTAGAACCCGGCCAGCAACCCAACTTTTCCTGGAAACCTGGTGCCAGTCAAGCTCCATGCCCCTTTTTCCATGGTTATCACCAACAAACCAAACTACCTTTCTTGGAAACCTTACATTTGCTATACTTAACAAGGTTGTTGAAAGACCCTATCTGTCATGATCCACGTTGCCCCCCTATGCCAACAAACTTGCCTTCGGACATACTAAAGTTTGAAGCCAAGCCTAATAAAGATCCAGGTGATCATGTGATTACTTTACACCTTTGGTGCTCATCTAATTCATTGAAAGACGACTCCGTACAGTTGTGACTGTTTCAACGTACTCTCATTGGGAGTGCTGCGAAATGGTACATTGAGCTCGACTGCTCAAAATACTCTTCCTTCGGCGAATTGGCAATGGAATTCCTAAACCATTTCTAATTACCCATGAGATATGACGTTGGCATAGAATTGTTGGCCAATTTTGAACAGACAAAAGTGGACCATATCTTTGATCACATCTGAGAGTGGAGATGCCATAAGATTTTGATTAAGGTGTCAGTCCCACCAACATTCCTTCTAGAGTGGTTCCTTAAGTCTTTGGTCCCACAGTTATCCAAAGACGTCACAACGTCGGGAGTGTTTTCCAAAGAAGATGCAATCATGGGAGCTCAACATATTGAGCTAATCTATTCTCAATATGGTCTACTGTACGAGATCTTGCCAGATGCACCACGATCAATACTTGATAAAACTAGATAGCGAGCTAGACCACATGTCGATGGTATTGTTGGTTCAGCATAAACAAAGCCCATTGAAAAACTGATGAAACAATTGCAGCAATTATCTATCCAGCATACAACGGCTAGCCAGACTACTATTCCAGCTGCTCCCCCTACCCAAACGTCATAAGTACACAGTGTGCAATCGACAAATCTGAAGGCCACCCAGCAGCTTGATGGAAAGAAAAAACAATGTAAGAAGGGTAAGGGGGATAATAAACCCACTAATAATGTTGGCGAGGGCAACGCCGACAAAAGGAAGTCGAGGTATCTATGTAATCTGTGTGCAGAAGACCACCTGACTCACCAATGCCCTCGGCTTGCAGAGGCCCAAAAGTTATTATCACAGCAGTATTTGGTTGTGTTAACAAACCCTTTTCAACATGTCCAAAATCTAACTCAATCCTCTACAAGCATGGAAGGGGGTAGCCAAGGACCCCCTCCATCTTCAAACAATCCTGCAACCGTGAATGTGTATATGATGAAAGGTGATGGCTATATATCGACTAGAGCACGTGATTACAGGAAGACAAGCACCTCTGAGAAAGGTAAAGAAGCTGAAACCCCATTTATTCCTCTCTAGATCGAGAAGATGTTAAGAAAAACCATGACATGCATCCCAAAAGGTGCGTTTAAGAAAGCTTCTCACAACCCAAATGCAAGGTCCGCACAGAACTACTCTGTGGTGGAGGATTTGTCTCAAACCACTTGTGCAATGTCTACTTTGGAAGTCCTCCAAAGCTACCCTTCCCAGAGAAAGGCTCTGTTAGCTGCTTTATGATCCACTGAGACTTGTAATCTGGATACAATCATGCTTGATACGACTGACTTAAATCCTCATCTTCCTTACCATATAGCATTCCAGATACTAGTGGCTTACACCACAAAAAATTTTAATCAGAACATTTTCCGCATAGTGGTTGACGAGGGTGCCTCAACATGTGTAATGTCTTTGGCATGTTGGAAGGCCATTCTCCAGCCCATTTTGTCTCCATCACCTACTCTTCTTACCGCTTTCGACGATCACTCGTTCATAACACATGGCATTATTCCCTCTTTTCCCATGTAGTTAGGAGGGAAAACCATGTGTGTCGAGGTTGAAGTGGTCTACGCATCTCTCGACTAAAATCTCTTATTAGGAAGGAGTTGGACCTATGCAATGAAAGCAGTAGTCGCTACAATTTTCTGGGTCTTGTTGTTTCCACACGAGGGCTGGATTGTGACCATTGATCAGTTTTATTTCTATCATCCTGACCCTTCATTGGGGGCATCTGCGGTCCCAATGATTGATAACCCTCAACCCGGCATCGTCAACATAGGGGTTGGTTTGTGCCCACCTTTGATGGGCACTTTCAATTAACCACCTTCTCAAGGTGATGTTAAGTTCATATCTGACCACCATAAGGTTGAGGTGTTCCAAGTTTTATCATTTCGCATGACTTACTTCAATGCTCTGTGGATACTTGCTTCCCCATTGGCCATGATGGAAGGGACAGGGCACTATGGTATGTCCATGCCCTTGTCCGTGCCAGAAGTAGCGTACTCTTTAGTCCAGCAAGCTTCCACAAACCCTGATCAAACTCCCGCACAAGAGTTAGATCCAATTCTAGAGCCTATTTCGGCTCAAGGTTCCCTCGCCGATACATATTCTTTAGACTTAGTCTTGCCCTCAAACGAAGAAATCATGGAAGAAATGACTAGTCTGGACAAACCCTGGGATGATCTCCATCACAGATCTTATTTCCTCCCAGAGTTAAGAAGAATTGAGGCAGGGGAATTCACCTTGACTATGACTGGAGATAGGACTTATCCTATTAATCCTTTGGCTACACATGTTGTTTATGCCCAGGGTAATATGGAAACCATCACCGAAGATATACCTATAAATATCTCCAGAACCCCTGAGATCATGGAGAATGTTTTCGTTGGAGCTAACTTCTCCCCTGAAGAGATTCAAATCTACATAGATTTATTTAAGGAATTTCGTGACGTTTTTTCTTGGTCTTACAAGGAAATGCCAAGCATTGATCCAAAAATTGTTGAACACAAAATAACGACTTATCCTGACGCTAAGCCAGTTCGGCAGAAGCTTCATCTGATTAATCTTAAGAAAGCAACAACTATTAAGGTCGAAGTGGAGAAACTTCTCAAGGCAGGTTTTATCTACCCCATCCACTTGACCCAATGGGTGTCAAACCCCGTGCCGGTTAACACAAAATAGGGTATGATTCATGTATGTATAGACCTCAATGATTTGAACAAGGCATGTCCAAAAGATAATTTTCCCACACCATTTATTGACCATATAGTCGATGAATGCGTAGGTTGCAAGGCCTTTTCTTTCATGGATGGTTTTTCGGGATATAATTAGATACAAATCAAACTCGAAGACCAACACAAAACAACATTCATTTGTCCATGGGGTACATTCGTGTATCGTAAGATGTCGTTTGGTCTGAAAAATGTTGGCACTGCCTTTCAGCGGGCCATCTCTTTTGCTTTCCATGATCTCAAACATATCGTCGAGGCCTACATAGATGATTTAGCATCATTCTCTTG
Organism: Picea sitchensis; assembly: GCA_010110895.2. Taxonomy (NCBI): domain Eukaryota; kingdom Viridiplantae; phylum Streptophyta; class Pinopsida; order Pinales; family Pinaceae; genus Picea; species Picea sitchensis. The sequence continues at coordinate 110,390 of SNQJ01S0031319.1, read as the reverse complement.
TAAGAGAACCGATCATCCTACACACCTCTGACTTATCTTTGAGTGATGTCGCTACTTCCAGATTTGCTTGAATCCCAACAAATGCAATTTTTGCGTAACGTCAGGCCGTCTCTTAGGTTTCATAGTTTCAACAATAGGGATCATGGTCAATCCTCTCAAGTTTGAGGAAATATTTCGGTTGCCTCCCCCACGTACAATCCTTAAGCTTTAGAGTCTACAGGGAAAAGAAAATTTTTTGCGGCGTTTCATCGGAAACTATGTCGAGATTACAAAGGGATTTATGCACTTACTGAAGAAAGAAGCATCTTTTTCATTGGGACGATGTTGCTCAACGCTCCTTTGAAGTGTTGAAACATGCCCTCACGACTGCCCCTCTGTTTCGGCCACCTAATTATAACAAATATTTCTTATTATACTTGGCTGTAGCAGAGTCAACCATCGACATGGTCTTAGTTTAGGAGGATGATTTGCTCTCAGAATATGTGATTTATTACCTGATTCAAGGCCTGGTTGGATCGGAACTCAATTATTCTCATATCGAAAAACTTGCATTGGCAACAGTCCATGTTGTCCAACAGTTCCATCATTATGTTTTGTTTCGCAAGACCACTGTCATTGTCGTTGTGAATCCATTTCAATACGTGTTGATACAATGGGTACTTGATGGAAATATCAGTAGATGGATAGTTGTCCTCCAAGAATTTGACTTAGATTTTGTTTCTGTGAAATCCAAAAAGTCACTGGTATTTGCAGAACTCATCTCAAAACTTCCAGTCGAGTCAGGTGATGTTATGCCCGAAGAATCGCCTATTCAAGGGGGCATGTTTTTGATAGCATCTTCGGACCCCTAGTATGGATATATACTTGTCTATCTCCAAACTTTGAAGTGCCCCACCTCTGCTTCTAGTGATGAGGGTCGTCATATATGTCATCAGGATAAGAAATATCTCCTCCTCGAAGACACTCTCTATAGTTGAGGTGTAGATTGCATCCTTCGTCGATGCTTCACTCATGAAGAAGAAAAAAAAATTCTTAATGATTTCCATACTAGAGCATGTTGCGGTCATTTGTCTAGGTTAGCAAAAACCCAAAATATTTTATGAGCCAGTTACTTCTGGCTGACACTAATCAAAGATTATATCACATTAGTCAAGAAGTACCACCCATGTCAGATCTTCTCTCGGAAGTTGACGACACATCCTGCTCCCATGTTTCCTATCATCACAATTGGTCCCTTCACCAAGTGGGGCATTTATTACACTACATGCAACCCTCCTTCAACAAGGGGGCATCATTAAATCATTGTAGTCATCGACTAATTCACAAAGTGGGTCGAATCTATTCCAACGTTTAAATATGATGGAGAGACTACAACTCTCTTTTTGTTTAACCAGATTATAGCAATGTTCGGCGTCCCAAGAGAGATTGTCACTGACCATGGCGGTCACTTTCAAAACCAAAGATGACCGACTTAACATCAAAACTTGGGTTGCAGCAAGAACACTCGTCACCCTACTACCCTCAAGTGAATGGTCAAGTGGAAGTTGTTAATAAATCTATTAAGACCATCCTACAACGAACAATCAATTCAGCCAAGTCAAATTGGCATTTGATGTTGTACTCGACATTATGGGCCTACCGAATGTCTGTTAAGATTGCAACTGGTTTCTCACCTTTTCAACTCATATACGGGTTGGAAGCAATCTTGCCCATAGAATGTTAGATCCCATCTTTAAAATTGGCCATACTGTTATTGCCAGACACTTCACCGCTTGAAGAGAATTTATTATATCTCGAGCAACTCAATGAGTAGCATCGTGATGCAGCCTTAGTTAACAAAGCTCGCAAAAAAAAAATCAAGTGCCAGTATGATCGGTATATTCATCCTCGGATTTTCTCAGAAGGCGACCTTGTCCTGGTCTATGACCAAGACAAGGACCCCCTGGGGCTAGGCAAGTTCAAACCCACATGGTTTAGACCTTTCATCGTAAAAGAGGTTCTAAAAAAGGGCGCTTATCATTTGGTAGATTTTGAGGGAAACGCTTTGGTGGAGCCTAGAAATGGGCTCTACCTCAAGAAGTATTACTCCTAGGTAGGTCACCTTGGGTAATTTTTTGTAACATATGTATAGTATTTGTACTATTATTTTTTGGTTTCTTTTGGTTTTATGGACGTGTCGTTTTTTTATGTTATCTTTTATCATTATGGAAGATGTCAAGTGAATAAGAGGTGTTCGTTGGATATGCAGATGGTGCTAGCCAACACACTCAGAGGCGTTCCTCCACAACTTGGGTAATTTTTAGACCTCAGGGCCAGTTATTATCTTTAGGAGGGATATGTTTAGGTGACACCACAAACAATGTCGCTAAATACAGTGCAGTTATGGATTTTCTTCATGACACTTTGTCATTTGGTATCTCTCACCTCGGGGTCTATTTAGATGCTCAACTGGTTGTGTCTTAGTTAAATAGAGTCTATCCTATTCATGATCCTACTTTACACCAATGATTCCTTTGGGTACGTCTCTTAGAATGAAGCTTTGACTATATTACATATTTTCATGTTCCCAGGAGATTAAATCAAGTCACAGATACTCTAGCTAGTCAAATTTTAGATTGGCATCTTGCACACATAAAACAAAGACATACACATGCACATGTAAATACATTTTTAAAGCAAATATAATCCATAAGACATAAAAATACATAAAAATCCATATATAATATCAAAATCATCAGAGTACATAGGTGGGCACAATCCCCTCAAAAATACGACCAGTAATGATTCATACGGCTTATGCCCTAAAAACATATACAAGTAGTGCCCTCGACATGTGAAAAGTCTAGCCTAACTAAGGACAGGGCATGTGGGCCCTGTTGTAATGATCAATGGTGTTTTCCAAACGTCAAAAAATCTAGACCCACGTCCATGGCACCCCCACTACGTGAGGCTGCATAGATGGTGGCAGATCCTCAATCTCTGCCATGGGGACTATGCAAGTGAGCGAAGTAAAATTTCTCTCTACCCATCTCAGAACTCTCTTAGCCTCACCGGTTGGAAGCTCTCCTGCTGCTACTGGCCCCCCTGTGGCAGCGGGTGCGGCCTCTGGCCGAGGACATAGCATGTTCCTCACATAATACGCTGGTCACACTGGCCCCACATCTACACATAATAGACACATATTTATCAAATGCTCTGGTATAAAAAAAATGATATATATAAAAAAAACAAAAAAGAAAAGCTTACCCATCTCTCCTCATTGTTCTCCGGGAGGTACCAGCATCTCAGTATCTCTAGAGAAGTCGATCTCGGCATAAGGGTAGTCCTCTATGACTGGGATCTGTCGTGACAACCAAGAAAAAAAGTTGTCATCAAAGGCCCTTAAAGTTGTCATTTTTTCTAAACTTAAAATCATTTAGCATGGTTCAAGAGTTTCCTTTGGATTGTCACGAGAAGTGTTACTTTGGGCATTTGGAAACTTTTTGGAGGTTTGGGTCATTTTGAAGGTCTTTTGGTAAAAAGTCAAATTTTCAACTCATTGCATTTAAGTTAGGATTCCACCTCTACTTCCTGCATCTTGTTGTCTTTTTCTCCATGCCATAGGATCAATCCCACCGAATCGTGACACAGAACCATCATTACTTCTTTAGGAGTGTCGTGATTTAGTGGTAAATCCTACCTTAACATGGATGCCCTAGGTAGATCCTAGTTGCATTTTGGTGTCCATGTTGTCTCTAACGACTATCGGCTCGGGAGTCCTTACTAGCTTTTCCTAATTACGATTTTGATCCCCATTTGCATAATTCTGTATCACTCTTGATCTCACCCTCGGGACTCCCAAAACTTAACGGGTCTTCTTTTAAGCTCTTTTTCAGACCCTCTAAATGTGAAAAGATTGTCGAGTGATCTTGTTGACCTTCACGCTCACTAAGATGAAATTTGAAGTCACGTCTGTCCAGAGGTAGTTTACCCCTTTTTCGGTCCAGATGGTCAACTATACAAACAAAGGTATACTCTAGAAGCCTCGGTTCTCTAGAGGAGTATTCTCAGGTATAATTTTAACCCTTTTTCGGGCCTGAGAGACTAAAGTTACGAAAAAGGAACCCCCACAGAGTCCATATTGAAGCTCTTTTCAGACTCCCTAAAATTGAAAAGATCGTCAAGTGACCTTATTCTTTCACACTCGTTAAAATGGTCTAGAAGAACATTCCTAATGGATTCCATAGTTAATCTTTTTTAAGACTCCTTAAAAATGAAAAAATTGTCGAGTGAACTTGTCTTTATCACACTTGTTAAAATGGTTTTGAATAGATGTTTGTTTGGTGCTAGTTTACCCCTCTTTCGAGCCGACTAGACTATCTTTGAAAAAGGTACCCCAGAGGAGTCTCCTTTTACATTTTTTCAGACTCTCTAAATATGAAAAACTGTCGATCTTAGCTTCTTTGGGCTCGTTAAAAGTACATCGAAGGAAGTTACCATTGTGTGTTTTGTTAACCGCATTTGCATACCTGTGTCTTTGGCCTAATGCTGACTCCATGTTTCTCTCAACTAAACCATCCAAAGCATGCCTTATACGCAAGACCTGTATCACTTTTCCTTTGTGTCTTGACACCTTTGGCCCCGACAGGGATTTTTCGGAGTGTCCTTGTTCTAAAAATCAGCATTTTCCTTGAACATAGAACTAGTATGTTTGTGACACTCATTCCTCCTTTGTAACATAACATTCTTTTATTATTTTTCCAAAATTTTTGAAAAAGACAAAAAAAAAAAATCAAATATACCCCAAAAAGAGGAAGGGAAAAGTATTTTCTTTTTATTGGTAGCACAATGAGTCTCCCTTGGACAAAGAACATCCTCGCATTTGTTCATCAAGCCCTGGGATTTAATATGACCTTAGGAAGCTTTTCTCACTACATAGAGTTGTGTCCTCCTCCATTTGGTTATTCTTCCAAACGTATGGAGAGTTTGTAGTGCCTCCTGCATCATGAACTTATGTCAAAATATCATGTTGCCTGAGTCAAATTTTTCATGCTATTGTCCAAGGGAAGTTTTTACCAAGCTTGAGTCAGCCCATCTGCAGTTTGTCTCTTGCCCTCATGCTTGACCATCCCGAAGGTCCAATCAAGTCTTTTGTTTGAAATCCATGAAGCCCTCAACCTGATCATCAAGATCCTCTAGTCCATGACCGACGATCCATCGAAGACCTCTGGGTAGTGAAGTCATACACTCATATTACACTCCTACCTGAGATTTGAATATTTTGAGGTTGATGTTCGAGCTATGAAGACTTCATCTCCAACCATCAGGCCTTATCAGCTTCTAGAAGATGGATACTATAAATGTATATATTTTTTATTTCGAGATGTAGATCCGCTGTGTATTTCTCACGGCTACACTTTATATAGTTATATGACATGGAACTACAGTGTATTTGATTGGTAGCCATGATTTTATTTCATTCTGAGCATGGTTATGCCCGCCTCAGTGAGACAATTTTTATTTTGCAGATGGCACCTCCCGAATTCTAGTCCCTGGGCTCATCGGTTTGGTATGTTGATAAATATTGGTAATGTATTTTGGCCATCAGATGCTCTTCTAACCTCACACATTAGGGGGCATATGTTATAACCCTAATTTGCACCAAACATACTTACCTAACATCAATCCATCCCATATTCCTTCTTTTCCAAGCCAGTACTAAACAACTCTTCTTAAAAACACCCTTTTTAAAGGCCCATGTGTCCTACTCCACTATTGCACGAGTGTACATGCTAGCTGCCTCACTACAACCCACGTGTACCTACAAAAGCATGAAAAAAGGAAAGTTGTTGACGGAACACACAGCTTTGGGTAAGTTAACTAAACCTTTCGGCCATGCATGGTCTGTCATTTGACCAAATACCTAACTCCTTATGGCCTATAAAAGAAGGGGTAAGGGTCCCATTTGAAAGGAGGAAAATCATAGTAAAGAGACTATACCCAATTGAGCATTCCCCTTGTCCCAACCTTTAGCAATCCTTGTGCAAAGAGAAGTATAAAACAAAGCAGTTGGAGGACAGTTGAAGAGGATCCCAGGACCAGTTTCGAGGAGCAGTGTCAACCACATATTTTAAGTTTACTCTTTTGAAGATTAATACAAAAGGAATACTTTTCCCGTCCCGCCATATCATGTGTTCAAGTTGAATATTTATTTTATGATATTGTCACAACTAACCCAGCAATTAGTATATGAAATGCATGTTCGCAACTTTTTGTTTGTTCATGTGTGAATGCAGGTCATCTTTCGGAGGAGGCTTGCAATCAAAGAGCGAGTAAAAGAAAAGAGATCGACATCAAACGCAGGACTCAAGGTGGAGTTATCGAATTTTGTTTTCACCTTTGTATTACATGAATGTGGGGTTTTGTGTTGGGAGAATATAAAAGAGTAGAAGCCTTTGAAATGGTCATTTTCTGCATGCATGATTAGAGCCCTTAAATGCTAAGTCCATAGGAGGGATTCCCACCCACAACAACTAGGACAACCACATGCCGATGTCAACCTTGTTCAGAACTTTCCCATTCAACAGGTTCATACATTTGAAAAATTGAATACGTACAATCCGACTCATAAAAAGAATGGAAAAAACCGAAACAATGACAACACAGGACCAAGAGGGAATGACACCCACAATCATCCTGTTGAGGGAAACCAATACCAAGGCCCCCAAGGAGGCACCAATAACAATCAACCACGACAAGGGAAGAACAAAAATCTTTGGAATAACTTCACTTGCACTATATGTGGTGAGTATCGACATTATACTCATCATTGCCCCTAAATTCCTGATCTCCAATGGATGAGGGCATCCATGAACTCACAGGGCCCTATGACAACACCTTCCCCTCAGTAATCCCCACACTAGTATTTGCAACCACTGCCTCTGACTGTTTTGAAAAACCCCATATCATACCAAGTTGTGATGAACACCCAACAACTGCTCAACCCTGCCCCACCATAAATGGGGCAAAATCCAAACCCGGGTGCCACTCAACCCAGGAATCCAGTTGATCGCAGTGTCCTCCTCACCAGTGAAGAAATTCTTCTGCAAACCCGTAACCATCAATACGGTATGCCTCCCAAATCTACCCCAACCACCTTAGAAACAATTCCAGCTACTGCAAGACAACTATTGATGATTCCACGTCCTAACGCGAAACCCATTGCTCGCATACCACATATGCATTTACGGCGGAATGTGCATAACCCTCATGCTAGGGATTCTCAAAATTATAGTCTAGTTGATGAATTATCCTAGTCTCTTGCATCCATGTTTATGTTGGAGGTCCTCCAAACTTGTCCATCACAGCGAAAAACTTTGCTTTCTGTCTTGGGGACAGTCGACCCAGCTGACACACAACTGATCACATTTGATTCAGATAGTGGAGAACCACGTCTTCCCACCCAAGTAGCCTTCCAGATACCAATTAGGATCTGGAACACCACATTTGATTGGTGTATCATTGATGAAGGTGAATCCACATGCATCATGTCTAAACACGTATGGCATAAAGTTGGCTCCCCTGAGCTAGTACCCTCTACCATCACCCTTCGCGATTACGACGGTCAACCAACATATTCTGCAGGGCTTTGTCAAAATGTCCCCATATAACTTGGGGGAAAACAAATCCTCATTCACATTGAAGTTATCAATGCCCAACTTGATTACAATATCTTGTTCAGATGCAACTACATGTATGATATGAAGGCGGTCGCCTCTTCTGTGTTTTGTATGATGATGTTCCCCCATAATGGGAAGATCATCACCATCGACCAGATTACACATTACGAGCCTAACCATTCTTCCAGCATCGATAACATCCTCCCCCTTGTTAGTGTTAGCTCGGATGATTTTCGAGTTGTCAACATTGGCCCTGGATTATTCCAAGACCCATCCATGTTGGGCACTTATCATGGAGTGCCACCATTCCTAAACCGATCTTTTTCAGCACAAGTGCGTGTAGTTTCCTCTAAAGGAACATACATCAGAGACAAGACTCCTATCACTGATTCCCCTCCCAATATCCAAGTTCCACCAGTTGAAGAAATACTACCTCAGGAGTTCCCTGAGAGCGCCACCGCACCACTTATCACAGATCTTCCCCCCCTCCAGGGGAAAATCCCAGTTTGGGAGACAGTCCCCAAGACATTACCCAAATTCCATTTTTCTACCCCCCACCTAGAGTCAAAGCATTCCAGGTAGCCGCAGTGCTTACCCTTCCGAACATGGTACTCACCATCCCTGTATGGTATCTACATCCACCCAAGGTGGTTCCTCAACCATCCCTCCCTCCTCAGTCAGAGGGAATCCCAATGCATATCATAGTACTAACTCCGACCATGCCACACTCACCCCCAATTTACAGCACCACTACTACGGCTGGGGGCAGATGGAAGAAGAAATATCACATTGCTCTAGTACCTCCCCAAGTTCAACTCCCTTGCACCTTATGTGAAAGAAAAGGACATCCGACTCACAAATTCCCTTCTCTTCCTGAGCTATGCAGTTTTATCCATCTTCCTCCAGCACCCCTTTTGCTTTCCACTCCACCAAGTGCGTCCCACACTACTACAAAGTCATCAACCACACACAAACAAAATATACGAACCAATTTTGCTTGTGCCATATGCGTAGAATATGGGCATTACACTCATAATTTCCCATCTATCTCATACGTCTGCCACACATTAGCCATGGAATGCCACACATATCCACCTGAGCTTCCTCCGACACTCCATACCAATGTTCCCGTGAATGTAATTCATTATATTTCTTCTTCATAAGTCCTCGAGCAAAGGAGAGGTCCAACTCCTCCCACCAAACTACTGCCTGATCACCCATAGTGTCGGGGCAACTGGGATGGCATTATGGGCCCATCGTCCATATCTAAGCCATTTTCACCACTTTCATTTTTTTGGTACAGGAGCCCATAAGATTTTTTTTTCAAACCATTTCTCGGCCACTTACACAGTCATTTTCTTCAAGTGATCATTTTCAATTTTCCCTGGTGGAGCCTCTTTCCATGACACACTCAGGTACACATGCTCATGTTCAAAATTATCAAATCACTGTTATATGTTCTTTATCTTCAGATATTTTTCATGTCGTGTATACAGTTTTAATGTGTCCAGGTACTTGGTCATCACAATTCAAAACAATCCCCTTTAGGTATATGATCAACACTGACATGTAATCATTCCCTTTGAATATCAATTTCATCTCCTAGTCACACCCTCCGACATTTGCCTCTAGGATCCTCCCATCTAGCTCTGCAGTACTAACACCTCCTCTGCATTTCAGTACTGTCAATCAGTAGCACTCTCTCCTACATGATTTGTCCCAATTGTAGTCCCCTTTTTCACTTTGACACTCATGTTTTTTTCATCCCCTAGGGCTAGGATTCCCAGTAGTCTTACACATGTTCGAGAATCAGCCACATACTCCTCATTTTTGCTAGATTTCCCAATGGACTCCCAAGATATCTCATCATTGTTTCACTTTGACTACACCACCGTAGTATCATGAACCTTCCATTTCCTCCACAATCAGTTTACCCATCTACAATTTCCACTCCATTCATTTACCTCATACAGAAAATCACCTATGGGCCCCCACCCTCCACCAATTTTCCACACACCTTGCGCCCTTGTAGGCCAAGCCATCTAGCACTGGGGCACCCATTTCTATATCTGTGCGCTTATCCCAAATTATTCTTTATTCATTTGGTAATTGTAAAAAGCCTTTGTTTCCAACATTTACATAGCTTTTTGTTGTCACCCTTAGTGACCTTCCTTTTCCATCACAGCAACCCCTGTCGTCCTTGGTTGGGGCATTCATTACCTTCTATTATTGTTGACATCATCCATAAAAAACCCGAGTATCCCACGGTCCATGTATCCATGATCTCTGAGTTTGTCCACTTTGTCACGCCTCTAGCACAATTTAACCCCCATCTAGTCATCCCCCTGAAACTAGATTCAGTTTCATGGTTTTTTCCACCCATACTTTATATATACCCCCACCCAAGGGAACTATTGAGTCTCACCACATCTTGACTTCGTCCATGTACCTCATCAGTTCCTGATCTCATCCAGTGGATTTCATGAAGCCCTTTACTTCTTGGAGTCACGTCTCCCTTTCTATCAATATCATCACAGTTTCTAGGAGGGCGACAGTATCTTGACTCTCATTCCCTTTACAATGAGGAGTCTCGGACTACACAAAGAAAAACACCATTGTTATCTGTTTTCATTAACCCCCATAACATTCTACTTCAAATTTATCTCATGTTACGGTGGGTCTTACTGTGCGACTATTGCAGTTTTTTTTATATCTTCCGAAGACCTCTGAAATTTGTTGAGCTATCAATGCCTGCGAATTATCGACACTTATTACAGGCATCATCGCCTCTTTTCAGAGTATGTTCACCATCAAAATCATCCTCTTCCATTATCAAACCTCCCCGGAGGACACTGTAGTTATCTATGTGAACATACAGCTTCAATTACTATCTTACACATTTTTTGAGTTACATCACACGAGCATGGGGCATGCCCACCTCGTTTGTACACAATTTTATTTTTTCACACCTAGCGAAAGGTTTGAGTCCCACAGGTTCCCCTCTCTCTTGAATGGGTCGCTCTTTCAATTCATCTCAACACTCTCTCTTACAATGGTACTTTCAGTAGAATAAAAATTGATGTATTTCGGCTATACATATGCTCCTAACCTCACACAACAGGGGGAATCTGTTATCACTGAAATTTCATCCACAAATGGTTACAAGAATCCAACATCTCCAAACACCTATTTCACTCATGGCATAAAAAATTCATTTTCAAAAGGCGTAAACTACATAATTGGTTATAAAATCAGCATGCGCTCAAAATGAAAAGGAATCGCGTGCATGTGTGCCAATCAAAAACGCTGAAAAAGCGCACATGCGCCCAATGCACGACTATGGACACAAAAAGATGCACACACTTCAGAATGGCACATTAATGATTCTGGTCAGCCTCCGCCCACTTCTGGTTCAACTCCCAAGTCGATTTGACCCCCAAATCCAAGCTAAATCCAAGTGAGGGGATGGTCAAAGACCTAAAGGTTCCCTAAAGGGCCCCTTGTTCACACTCAAGACCAGTTGGATAATGCCTCAAAGATTTTCTATAGAAAGAGGCCATGGGTGGTCTACATTTTCAAGAATCTATTTGTATTGTTATGCTTCCTCTATTCTGCAAGGAACCTCTTTTCTCATTGGAGCATATAAACATCATTTCATTGGGCCATTCATATCACCTCTTGAATGAATGAGCTTTAGATTTCTTCGCCATTTCATTTTAGTTTTTTATTTGTAAGAAGAGCTCAATCAGTGGGGGTTCAAGAGCTCTCCCTTGGAGGAAGAGGGGACCCATAATTCTCTCTTTCTCTTTGGTGTTTTCCCACTAATACAATCTATCCATTGGTGGCATGAATATCGATCTTTCTTTTGTTCTATTTTTCTTATGCACATTAGTTTAGTTTCTTTAATTGTTATTAGATTAGTTGTTTATTTGCTTATTGTGCTTGATGTTTCTAACTCTTGCACTCATTTATGTCCTGTCTAGCTAACCCAACTGGAATTGTAAGTGTCCTTCTTTTTCTCATTTAGGTGACGAAAAGGATACAACAATCTCGATTGTAAACAACCTTCTTGGTTTCTGGGTTCCAAAGAATATAACCTTTCACACCATCTTTATAACCAATAAAGATACACTTTTCAGCCCTTTTATCCAACTTACTCCTATTTTCCTTTGGAACATGTACATAAGCATCACAACCAAACACTCTAAGATGTTGAAGAGAGGGTTTCTTTCTAGTCCATACCTCGTGTGGAGTTTTATCATCCAACATTGATGAAGGTGATCGATTGACCAGGTAACATGTTGTACCCATTGCCTCTACCCAGAATTCTTGTCCTAACTCGACACCGCTGATCATACTCCTTAATTTTTCCATCAGTGTCATGTTCATCCTTTCTGTAACTCCATTCTGCTGAGGTGTGTATGGATTAGTCTTATGCCTTTCTATAACACACTTCTTACAAAATTCTTCAAATTCATTTCTGCAGAATTCTCCACCATTATCCGTCCTTAATACCTTTATTTTCTTCTCTATCTAATTTTCTACCAGAGCCTTAAACTCTTTAAAGTTATCAAATACCTCATATTTCTTTCTAAGAAAATCAATCCATGTGTTCCTTAAGAAATCATCTATGAATGAAACATAATACACAGATTTACCCAGTGATGGAATAGGCACAGGTCCAAACACATCACTGTGTCTCAACTCTAAGATCCCCTTTGCTCTTGTAGCACCAGATGGAAATATTACTCGATTTTGTTTTCCATATATGAAATGTTCACATAAATCAAAATCCAAAGTGAAATTAGATATACCTTCAACCATACCTTTACCGTGTAGTGTTCGAAGGCCCTTTTCTCCAATATGCCCCAGTCTTTGATGCCACAGCATGGTATTCTTTCCAGGGATAGTATTGGTCTTGTATTCTTTATTTGTCTTCTTAGGGACAACAAAACTATTACACCCATTAGTATAAGTGCTTCCCAACAACTTGTACAGAGTTCCACATTGAACTCCCCTCATCAACACCATTTCTCCTCATACCATATTGCAAGTCCCCTTTCCAAATACAGTATCCACTCCTGCATCATCCAACTTGCTTACATATATTAGGCTCCTGGTTAGTTTTGAAATCTGCAGAACCCTAGGGAGCGTTATAATCCTTCCATCTTTTAGCGGCAACTTAACCCTTCCACATCCCATGATTTTGGATGTCGAGTCATCTCCTAGGAATACATCACCACCATTGTATTTTTCATATTCAGAGAACCACTCCCTGTGAGGAGTCATATGATATGACGCACCTAATTTGATCAACCATACATCATGGTCTGCATGTGTACCCGCATATGCTAGATAATCATCACCTCCTTCTTCAGTGGAGGTTTTCGCCTCTGTGGAAGAGGTACTATCAAATACCTTTAGTTTATCAACCTTCTTAGACTTGCAATCTTTCTTATAATGCCATTTTTTACCACACTTCCAACATTTCCTCAAATATTTTCCTGGAGACTTAGATTTACCTGTAGATTTAG
>SNQJ01S0031319.1:79501-97190 GCA_010110895.2 Picea sitchensis | reverse complement strand
CCTATCTTGGGTACGACCTATTACAAATAAAGCATCTGTGTTATGACCATCCATGTTTTTCTGCCTCATCTCTTCAGATAACAAGGATGCAACTGCATCCTCATACTTCAATGTAGATTGAGTGGTACTACCAATTTGTACAACCATATTATCCCAAGAGTCTGGGAAAGAACATAACAAAGTAATACACTTATCTTGTTTTGCAGTCGTAATATTAATAGAAACAAGTTGACTTACCAAAGTATTAAAGGCATTTAGATGTTGTATAACAGAAAAAACTTGTTTCCCATGGACTTTGATTGATACAAATTCCCTAACTTATCCCATAGTTCCTTGGTTGTAGATTCTCCCGAGGCATTCAACAACACCAAATCTACCAGGCAGAGTCGAATAGTACTCCTTGCTCTTCTGTCCAACTTCTCCCAATCTTCCTTTGGCATACCAATAGGTGGTGTACTAGTAGTTTGTGTACTGGAATGTTGTGTACCAGTCGACTGTGTGCCAGTAGGATGCATACCAGTAGGTTGTGTACCATGATCCATTGTTCTTTGTCTACAACAAGGTCCTCCATCTTGAGATTCCATAGCTCAAAGTTTTTACTATTGAACTTCTCTATCTTGATTCTAGAAGAGCTCACTATTCCTCTTTATACACTCGAATCAACACTGCAAATAGCTCCCACTAAACCCAGGTTTATCATAGACCCAAGATAAACTTGATCTAGCAAGACCGAGCCAAACCCTCAACAGCAAAGGCATCCCTCTGAAGCCAAAAATGAGCTTTGATACCACATGTAAGTTTTAAAGCTGTGAAGTAAAGAAATGCATATAGATTCTTAAGAAAAACAAAAATTAATCAATGGCTCATACACATAGTACACAAAGATTTATATTGGAAACCCTTAACCGGGAGAAAACCTTTCAATGCTTCATTGTATTAATTTCACCATTTACCATACAATATATATACAGTGTTTTTAGGTATTCCGTAGATACCAAAACCCTAATCCCTTAATCCAGGATTAATTTAGAAAACCGCTAAAAATAGAAAAATCTGCTAAAATAGCAAAAACACCCAAAAAACAAATTTGGGGCACTGCCCCAAACCCTATTAGCTCTGAGCTACCGCTAAAATAGAAAAAACGCCCAAGATAAATGGGTAATAAGAAAAATAAATGTTTTAAATCCATACCATGTCAACAAGGAGATTGGGGTACTAATAAAATGAAGAGGTCAAAATCTATGCAACCTCAGCAAGGGTGACACATCACATAAGAGAAAGGGGTAATAAGGAAAAAGTAATTTCAACACCTATGCCACACAAAAAAGGGTGACATGTCAACAAAGAGAAAGGGGTACTAAGAAAAAGAAATGTTCAACGCCCATGCCATGTCAACAAGGAGAAAGGGGTACTAAGGAAACAAATAGGTCGAAATATTTGCAAAATCAGAAAGGGTGTGAGATGACCTAATATCAAGTGTTACTAAGGAAAAGAGAATTTAAACATCTATGCCACATAAGAAAGGATGACACATCAAAAAAGATAAAGTGTTACTAAGAAAAATACAACTTTGACACATGTGCCATCTCAAACCTCTGATGGTTGGGGAATCCACTCTCTTTTCATACTGAAATTGTTCATGAACCCCTAGCATCCCAAGTCCATATACCCATGATCTATGGGTTTGTCCACTTTGTTAGCCTTTGGCATAGTTTAACTCAATATGTTGTCGTCCCCCTGACACTAGATCCATTTTTACGGTTGTTTCCAATCATCCTTCAAAGTTCCCCAACCAAGGGAAGTCTTGAGTCTCCTAGAATCTTGACTTCATTCATGTTACCTGTTAGTACCTGATATCATCTTAGTGGATTTCACAAATCCCTTTCTTTTGGAGTCGCATCTCCCTTACTGTCAACATCAACATGGTTTCCAAAAGGGAGACAATATCTTGACTCTCATTACCTTTACAATGAGGAGTCTCGGACGACACAGAGAGAATAATTATTGCTCTCTAATTCCTTTCATGACCATAACATTCGACTTCAACAAACTCTCATGTTACATTGGGTAATACTATGCGACTATTGCAGTTGTTTCATACCAGCCGAAGACCTCTGAATTCATTAGGACATCAATGCCTATGAGTCATCGACAATTCTTACAATCGTCCTTGCCTCACTTCAGAGTTTGTTCACAATTCAGAACTTTCATCTGTCATTATCAACCACCCCTAAGGGCGCTACAATTATCTACATCAACATCCATATTCAATTATTGTCTCATGGTTTGGTTTCATGAAACGAGCATGGGGGATGCCTGCCTCATTTGTACACATATTTTTTTTTCGCCCTAGAGAAAGGTTTGGGTCCCACAGTTTTCCCTCTCCCACCGACAGATCGCTCTTGCAGTTCCTCTCTTCATTCTTCCTTACAATGGTACTCTCAGAAAAAGAAACATTGATGTATTTCAGCTATATGTATGCTCCTAAACTCACACATCAGAGGGCATTTGTTATCACTGAAAAATATTCCGCAACATTGCACGCAAATGGTTAAAGAAACACATCAATGCCAACAACAATTAGTCCACCTACAAAACCAAAATGCATCCAGAGGAAAAAAACTATACAATTGGGTCAAAAATTGAAGTGTGCATATTCACCAAAGGAGGCACACGCAAAATGCGCAGCATGCATAGGCCAACACATCCCTCGGTGTGCACAATGCGCAAAATGCGTGACTGTCTATGAGAAAAGTCATGCACTTCTATGAAGGATGCATTTATGGATCTTTTAGGCCCCTCAACCACTTATGATTTGATCCCCAACATGATTTGACACTCATATCTAAGAGAAATCTAGCTTGGGGGTTGGTCAAGGGATAGAGGGTTCCCTAAAAGGCCCCTTGTTCACACTATGAACCAATTATATTTTGACATGTATGAATGCTATAAATAAGAGCCATGGGTGCACTAAGAAACCAATATATTCAAGGAATTGTTATGCTGCAAGAATTCTTCCTTGGGAATCCTCTTTTCTCCTTGAATCCTTCAAACACCATTGCAATAGGCCATTTCACTCACCTCTTGAGGGAATATGCATTGTTTTTCTTCGTTGTTTTCCATTTCTTCCATTGTAAAGAGAAGAGCTCTCAATTAGGGAACTCAAGATCTCTCCCAAGGAGGAAGAGGGGACTCATAAGTCCCTACCTTTCTCTACATTATTTTTCCTACTAATCTATTGATCCATTGGTGGCATTATGTTGGTCATTGTTTGATTTTCATGGTTATAAGTTTCTCATTATTTCTAACATTTATTTCTTAGTTGTTTTAGTTTATTTATTTTTTTTCATATGCGTTTGGCTTATCTAACCCACTCACAAACTTCTTTCTTGTCTATCAGGCTTATCTAGACATGCAAGTGTTGTTTTTTCCCTCACCCAAGCGACAAAACCAACACAATAGTACCCATTTCTCCTTGTTGACATGGCACAGGTGTCAAACTTCTATTTTTCTTATTACCCCTTTATCTTTGTTGACATGTCACCCTTTTTTGTGTGCCATAGGTGTTGAAATTTTATTTTTCTTAATAACCCTTGCTCTTAGCTCACATGTCACCCATACTGAGTTGGAATAGCTTTCGACCTTTTTTATTTTCTAAGTACCCCTTTATCCTTGTTGACATGTTACGAGTGTCAAACTTTTATTTTTCTTAGTACCACTTTATCTATGTTGACCTGTCACCCTTTTTCATGTGCCATAGGTGTTGAAATTATATTTTCCTTATTACCCCTTTCTCTTAGGTTACATGCTAGCCTTGCTAATTTGGCATAGCTTTCGACCTCTTCATTTTCTGAGTACCGCTTTCTCCTTGTTGACATGGCGCAGATGTAAAACTTTTAATTTTCTTAGTACCCCTTTATCTTTGTAGACCTCTGACCCCTTTTTGTGTGACATAGGTGTTGAATGTCTATTTTACTTAGTAACCCTTGCTCTTAGGTGATGTGTGTAAATGTGTTGAACCTACACAGAATATATCTAGCTAAACAATAATACACACATTTGCAGAGAGAATTTGAGAAAGAAGAAGAAGGAGAGAAAGAATAAAATAATTCTCATTAACCGTATTCCACACTCAAAGAGTGAATAATTTACAATAGATATAGGATACATGAGTAAATAATGATCCATAGTGGTGGTATAGAGTGATCTGGACACACACCAATAGTTATTGAAGTAAACTGCCACCTAGTCTAGTCTCTCAGGAAGTTACGAGAGTGAACTACCACCTAGTTGAGTTAACTAGTCAACTAGTCTTCAGTTAATTGTTTGAACAATGAGCAGTGAGGAGTTAACTCAGTGAATTAAGGCTAATGTGCCAATTTGGTGATGATCCCAAGGAAAGTTCGAATTAGCATGGTGATGATCCCAATGTTGCATGGTGATAAAACTAATGCAACATCTAAACTCAACTCAACTAGTCAAACTGAAGTGTCAACTGAAAGAGAATATCCTCCAGGTGGAATATTCTCCCCTAAAATACAGGAGACTGGATAATGACTAATTATGACTAATAAACAAGAAAAAACCTTAGGAAAAATAAATCCTAGGTGTGTGTGAAGTAACTCCAACACCCCCCCTGAACATCACTATGGTGAAAATAAAGAATGGGTCTTGACAACAAGGCCATGTTAGGTACCAAAATACAAAAGATACACTGAACTAAACAAGGAAAAACGAAAAAAATCATGGGAAACCCCCCCTCCCTCAAATTACAATGCATGTAGGAAAAAATGAGAAGGAACAAAAAGCAGTTGCTAAGCAACCTTTTCCTTCACTCCAAGAAGACCTCGCAACTGTGCAAGTTTGTGCTCGTTGAAGATTTTATTGAAGATGTAGATGTCTGCATGGATCTGATGAAGTATATGCCCCATTGATATGTCCACACATATCCACTTTATCTTATTGTAATGAATAATATCCAAATAAATTTTGGATGAAATTTTGAAAACCGTGCGGTCGTTTCCGAAAAAATGCTGAAATTTTGTTGATTTTAAAATGATCATAACTTCACTTCCCAGACTCCATTTTGGACGATTTTTTTTTGAAATTGGATATTTTCCCAAGAGGAATTTGAATATCCATTTTTTTCTACAAATTATTATCATAAAATATTGGGATTGAGTCTGATGTGCGCGGCTCCCTTTTTGTCTCTTGAGATGCATGCATTGTGCATGGAAAAGTGTCTGCAAGTGACCCCTGAGATGCATGCCATATATCTTCCACATGAATTTCAGAAACCAAATATGAAATGGAGTAGACATCATCTTCAATTAATGGAATACAAATTTGTGCAAACACTTTTGTAGAAGACTATTTATAATAAGAGGTTTGATCTTCTTATGGCTTCTCTTCTAGCTCTATCTGTTCAACCTCCTGCATGAAATCTTCACAATCTTATTTATTCCCAAATAGAACCTCCAATATGGTACATAATTCATTTGGAGTGAATTCTTGTGTGACATCACACACTTGGTGGATAATTTCTAGAGAAATAGACAAGCAGATAAATCCTATGGCCATATCTTGTCTATTGAGAAAGTCATTTTTCTCATCGGGGGAATCAGGATCTACTTGCATTTCCATGGTTATTTGGTATAAGCATATACTTCTGAGAAGAAGTAGAATCTTTGTCTTCCACTCCAAATATTTATGAGGCGTGAGAAGTATTATCGGTGAGTAAAACATATATTCCATCTTTTCTGCGTTCTTCAATCTTCAGTACCTACAAAATTAATTTGGTGTAGATTTTTCTTAGCAGTCCATTGGATATGATACCATGTAAATGTGTTGAAAATGTACATAATAAATCTAGCTAAACAATAATACACACATTTGCAGAGAGAATTTGAGAAAGAAGAAGAAGGAGAGAAAGAATAAAAGAATTCTCATTAACTGTATTTCACACTCAAAGAGTGAATAATTTACAATAGATATAGGATACATGAGTAAGTAATGATCCATAGTGGTCGTATAGAGTGATATAGACTCACACCAATAGTTACGGGAGTAAACGTCCACCTAGTCTAGTCTCTCAGGCAGTTACAGGAGTGAACTGCCACCTAGTTGAGTTAACTAGTCAACTAGTCTTCAGTTAAATGACTAAACAGTGAGTAGTGAGGAGTTAACTCAGGGAATCAAGGCTAATGCGCCAGTTTGGTGATGATCCCAAGGAAATTTTGAATTAGCATGGTGATGATCCCAATTTTTCATGGTGATAAAACCAATGCAACATTTAAACTCAACTCAACTAGTCAAACTGAAATGTCAACTGAAAGAGAATATTCTCCAAGTGGAATATTCTCCCCTAAAATATAGGAGACTGGATAATGACTAATTATGACAAATAAACGAGGAAAAACCTTAGGAAAAAGAAATCCTAGGTGTGTGTGAAGTAACTCCAACAATGTGTCACCCTTGTTGAGTTGTGTAACAACCCACATAGATTAATTTTATCACAGTTTTTAATTTAAATTTAATTAATTATTAAAATATATTAATGAGTCTTTTATTATTTTATTATTAAAAGGTGGGTGAAGTAATTAATGGGGGGATAAGGTTGTTGAGTAATTAATGGAGGGATAAGGCTGTTGGGAAATTAATGGGCGGATAAGGTTGTTGGGGATTAATGAGGGGGATTTGAGAGAGGAGGATAAGAAAGGAGGGGAGGACTTGAAAGAGGGATCTTAATTCTGTTTGAGGATGTCCGAATTTATAAAAGGATGAGGAGGAGGAGGAAATTGGAGGAATGGTTTTTGGGAAGCTCTCACATGGCACTATTGTTGCTAGGAATTTTTGGCTCGAGGACTAGGAAACCGTAAGGATTCCTGGACCTACGGAGTTGGAGAGGCTGTTCCTAGTTGGCTGGGAGGTTAATATTCAATTTGTGCAAGAAAAAGATTAGACAGAAAAGGGACTAGATAAACCAACCTGCAGGTGGAGGCATGTATTCTACTATTGTTTATCATTATTATGTTGTTGTTTATCTTTATCCTACTATTGTTTATCATTATCCTGTTGTTGTTTATCATTATTTTGTTGTTGTTGTTTATTCCTGGTTTCTTCCAAGTATAAGAAAGTCATTAAAAGAAATCCTAAATTGAAATTTAGAAAACCTTTATTTAATTGAGTCCTGAAAATAATCAGGCTCTACATATGGTATCAAATCCTGATTTCAAAACTGAAACCTAGGCTTCACCACCCAGGATTTTGTATTCGTTCCATCATAGTCTACAAGGTCTGCAACCTCTTCATCTGCAATCCAATTTAGGTTGTTACAAATGTTTAAAAAAAATGAGTCGGTACAAAGTCAAATAAATTTAGTCTTATTTTTTTTTTCACTCATCCACTTCAATGCCTTCAGAAATAACCTTTAGACACACAAGCGACTATCCAAAGAATAAATATGCAGACCTAAAACTGGCGAACACTCTAGGAAAATATGTGATGTTCTTCTTGAGAAAATGGTTTTCTGAAAAGATATACAACAGTGCATGTTGAAGGTTCATTTTGAACAATTCACTTCACTAAAGTTGGATGTCGAGTATAAATTCATATCAAGGTTTACCTCAGGTTTTCCACTATTCACTTCACTTCATAATAGAGGTTTACCTCAGGTTTTCCACAATTTAGAATCAGACCTAGAGACTCAAATTCCTCAGAAACTGAATGAATCAACCAAAATTATAAATCATGAATTTGCCAACAGTTGTCGAGTATCCCTCAAAAACTCGAAAGGTTCAAGAACTTTTATCACTAAAACTTGGTCATTTTGTTTTCCAATTTATATCAGGGTCCCTTTTCGAGCTCCATCAGGGTTCTTATTTAATAACTATCATCAGTCAAAAATAGATTCTACGAAAACGTACATTACAATGCATTCTTTAAAATCATGAGCAACATAGAAATTGGTTTCCTTTAGTGTCTATGTTGCTTAGTTTAACAATTTTCCTTCTTCCCAGAGCAACATGCAGATTCCCTGCAGAACTATAAGCAAATAAGCACTGATCTAGGTTGACTCTGAGCATACCACGAAAGGATGGGGTCCAACCCCAACTCCTCAAGATAGATTCTAACTAAAGGATGGGCGCCAACCCCCAATATCATGCTATCCACTTGATGCTACTCTACACAATAGCCAATGGAACTGATGATTTTTCCTTAAATTTAGTCATTTCCTAGAGCTTTAGAAAATAACTAAATTCATAATAAAGTGCATGCAACATCCTCAGCTACAGGTATAGGATTATCTAAAAATCTTGTATTGACCATTTGTTGGATAGGGTTCCCTATAAGCTAAATTCCCATAGTTTTCCAAAGCCTTTCTGGTGAGTTTTTCCATTTTTTACTCTAAGATATTCAATTAAAGATTGGGTAATTTTAGAGATAAATATAAAGGTTAAAAATGTGTTTTTTTGTTGGTTCTGATCTTCTAATACCATGTGAAAGAAGAGAGGAATTCAAGGGCGTGTATCAATAGTTTCAAACACAGGTTTGAAAATGTTGACTATTCACAACGCTTTTCAGAATTCGGGATCAACATGAGCACAAAGCATTAATGCTATTATAGAAATCTAAAATCAGTTACAAGGGTCCCTTTCAAACAGTCATAAGAGTATTATCTCACACATCTGATTGCACATTGAATGATGTAACCCTTTTAGTATTGATAGGTCTCAAATAGCCAATCTAGACTATGTATTATAGTTCGTAAATGATGGACTGATATAGAAGTATTTATAGCATGCACAATATGATTACAATAGACATTATATAGTAACAATTTGTAAAATAGATTGGCATAAGAGGGACTACGTCAGCCTTTTCAGATTTACAATACAAAATATAACCAAGCTTAGAAATAAGTTAATAACACATCTAAGGTAATATATGTCAGTACACAAGGAAAGCACTTATTTATATCAATTTGAACCATGAATTCTACTTTTGTCCATTTAGAAATATCAACAATGGCTCTCAAGCCCCTTTTTCCACTTCGTCGGTAGCAATAAGGATCCAATTTTGGCTCTATAATTCCTTCAATTACACGATAGATATCAAATGAAAATTAGGAAATTGCTGTGAACACATCCTTGGCTATATAGAAGTCTTCAAAATCCTCTCTACACATGAATTGATTGACTCTATTGATGATTTGAATTAACACAATCTTGATATGATATCGCTTTTGCATTTAAAAGAGACTTCTTTTGTAGGAAAAAAGTTTGACTTTTTGCATACTTTCTAGTTGTTTTATTTTTCCTTTCACTAAGCACATATGTATTATGAGTCTCAAAATATAGAATTACTTCATGAATAAAATTGAAGTTTTCATTAAAAAAAAATACTACTAATAGAAATAGTTGTATGAATTATTATTAACACAAACATCCAGAAATAATATTCAATCATGCTTAGACACCCAGTAGGGTTGATGTGGTGACACAGATAGCACTGAAAAATGTGAAGCGCTTTGTCTTCTCTCTTGCAATAATTCATTAAACAATTTAAAGACCTCTTCCATGTCTATGGTGAACATATTCTGAAATCAATAGAATCCTTGAAAAACACATTTTTCTCAAACACTTTGGTACACATTTTCTTTGCTTTCAATTTGGGCATACATATAAACAACTCCATGATAAGGGAAAATGCTAAATGAAAAACTTTAGAATCCAAACAAATTTAATATGTATAAAACTTAAAAGACCTCAATGTTTTATCCTCTAAGTGAGTTTCATATATAATGTTTACTTCATTACATTTTTTTTCCCATCTTAAATATAACCCATTACCAATCTAGTCAGCTAGGTAGATGGAAATAGAAACTTCTCATCATCTTTCATTGCTAATCGTACAAACCACTATGAAGCTGGTGTCAGCACAAGAATTTGCATCTAGAAGAGGCATGCCTCTCCATAAGAAACTAAATAACCTCTAACAGGCTAAACAAAGGCTTTCATCTATCATCTCAAAGTTCTTGATTATTCTCATCATATAGAAAAGCATAGACATTTTGTAGCACAATGGCACTGTGGAATTGTCTATATAGCATGGTATTCCATTTTACTACCTAAAATGCTACCAAATATGTTAAGACTAATGGTGCTTCTAATACCCGAGGTTGCTACCCATTCTGCACATGTTGAAGTCAAGGTGCTGCGAATTGTGATGGAGCTACCAAAAGTTTGACAAGATACATAGACGGATGCTACCGAAATTTTGACAGGATATACAGGAGGGCGCTACCGAAATTCTAGCAGAAACCAGATTCTACACAGAGACACACCAGGATGGTGCTATCAAAATTCTCTACCGAAATTTTGACAGAGACCAAATTGTGCAGAGTTATTTTGCAAAGATGTTTCTGCCAGTTTTGATTGACAAACTTAAAACTTGTACTATGAACAAATGGGAAGAAAGTTTTGAAAACTGGAGGAGGTTTTGGTTCATCACATACAAAATAACAAAAACCTCTCTCAATTTTTCAAAATGTGATATATTTAGAGATTTATTTTACATATAAGTGGTGCTATGGAACGTGCTACTGAAACTATGTTTTAAGACTGTTGAACTGACATTTTTGACCAGTTGACTTCCATGAGGATTTCTGGGAGAAATAAGATGAATTTTAAAAATAAAAAGGAGTTTATTGTCAGGTAAAGACCCAATAACATCAAATTCTTTCATTTTTCACACAGGTTTCACGTATTGGGAGATTCAAAAGAATCTTTGAGCCCTATGTTTTCAGTTTTCATGATTTCCTGTTTAAGACATGTTTTTGTGACCCCTGTTGTGGCCAGATGGATATGAATTTAAAGGAACGGAGAGAGGGTTTTATTCATAACGAGTTTATATACAAAACCCGTTCTCATATTTTACATAAATGTTATGGTTTGAGAATTACAAGTGGCGTTTGGAAGCCTAGTTTTCATAATTTTGCCTCATGAAAAGCAGGAAATTAGTTAAAACGTGTCATTTTCTATTTGTAGTTGTTTCTATTTTGGGAAAGGGGTTGGAGTTCGAATGGGTGAGATGGAAAGGACCTATATGGCTATATATTCATTTTAAAAGAGGGTAGGGGGGTTGGATTCATGAGCCAAGACAGGCTAGAGAGAGTAGGAGAAGGCAATTTTCATGTGTGTGTTCATTTGTAAGCCTGTGGGCATTTTATGATTGTAAGCATTACTCCTATTGGAGACTCATGAGAGCTGTGATTTCAGATTGTAACCCTTTTGTTTATATTTCTTCTTATTTGAATATATTTCATATTTGAGGATCAAAGGTTGTCAATGATTTATGGATCCCTAAGCAGCAGAGGATCTACTGTATTTTTCCCATCAGTCATTGTTTATATTCAAGTATTTGTTGATTCATTAAATTGAGAGGATATATGTTTAGTGAACATTCTAAATTATGTTTTCATTCTTCATTCTTCCACTTATTAGCATATAATCTTGTATTTTGTTGAGCATCTTTTGTACCTTCGATGAGTAGGATGTTTGTGACTCCATTTCCCATTGGTGTAGCCTACTGATCTACAATTTGCATCCCTCTCTCTTTCTTTATCCATCTTGTTGATCCACCTATTCAAAACAAAAATTATCTTTTACATTCTTATGGGTGTTGAGATTACACTTTAGCAGTCAAAGTGTGACTTTCAGTGCTAACATTTTTGGCGCCATTGTCGAGGATGGATTTGAGAAGATTGAAAATATCCCTGGGAAGAATGACATTGCACAACTCTAGCTTTAGATGGTGACTGAAATTGGACACCTTCAAGACTGCACATTTACCATGGCGACTCCATTGTTTAGAATCTGATGGTCACTCCACTAGGGATGAGACAAATTAAATGGCTATGAAGGCTATCCTATCCAGGAGGGTTGCCCCACTCAATTTCTCAGCCATAGATGGTTATCCACGTCCTGTGCCTCAAATTGATGAATGGAAAGATCTGTTGCCTAGATTTTATGAAGGTGAGGATGACAACCCTTTTGAGCATGTTCATGAATTTCATGCTTTGTTGCAACAGCTTGACATCCATCATGAAGATATATTGATGAAAATGTTCATGTATTCATTCGAAGGCTATGTGAATAAATGGTATAGAACACTCCCTGCTTCTAGTATTTCCTCTTTGAAGGACTTTCATGATGTTTTTTATTCTCATTGCAAGATAATTTATCCAACTGAAATACTTTTTGAGAATTGTTGTGAGGGGTATGCATCATATATTCATGATTCATCAAGTGATTCCTTTAGCAGTGATGATGAAGGGGATGATTGCAAAGAGAAAGGCTTAGATGATGAGTTTCATAATTCTTTTCCTAAATTTGAAGAACAAATGCATCATTCATGTCAAAATCTAGGTCCCCGAGAGAAAGATCAATATGGACAATCCATAATTTCTCTATCTCCTCCTCTTCTCGATTCTTTAAGTCAAGAGGTCATCTTAGATTCAAAGTTATTTCATCATGAGAATAGTGTTGCAGCTTGTCATGACCAAATTCATAGCTTACCAGTTGTTGTTGTAATCCCTCCTATTGTTAATGAACCAGTGTGCCATGATATGCCAAGTTTTGATGACTATGAGGATGTTTTCCCTGAACAACCAGTTGTCCCAGCTATTGTACTAATCCCCTCAGCCATTAATAATCAAATGGTCATTGATTCACCTTATATGATGATTATGAAGATGATTTCCATGAACATCTTGTTGAATACCTTATATCAGAGAAGTACCCTTCCCATCAAAGCAACAATAGCTTGTTTCAACCCTCATGTCATATTTTTGTTGCTAAAAAGGAAGAAAAAGATGATAATCTAAGTTTAGAAGGTGAAAAAATGAGAAATTGGGACCATAAGCCAAGCTATGATGAATATATGTCACAATCAGAAGATAAGACAAAATAATGTAGTTTCCCAAACACTTCTAATTGTGATGAACTTCCCTATAAACCCCCTATTCCTCTTGAAGACACAAGCTCAGTTTCATCAAGAAGCCAAGATCAAATTCCATGTGATTAGATGAGAGAGGTTGAAATTAAAGAAAGACAAGCATCACTAAGCCTTTTTCCTAATACACCTCATGAACAGGAGTGAACCAAGGCCATACACATTGAGGATGAATCATAAAATCAGCAAGCCATGCAACAACCAATCACAGTGGAGGAAGGACCTAATGCAATACTTTTCCTTTTTACACAAGCAATGTTGCAGGGGAAAGTATTGATGATGTTTTTCAGGATCCAAGTGAGCTTAGGCTCACTGATTTCTTCAATGGAAAGTGTAACTATTTGAAGCTTTGAACTGTGCTTCCTTAAGCTCACTGATTTCTTCAATGGAAAGTGTATTTCCAAATGTTTCTTTGATGTGCCTTCAAGTAGGAATTATCTATGGTGCTTAAGGAAGCACATTTCAAAGCTTCAAATAGTTGAAAAAATGATGAAATGGCTTCATTGGTTGTTTCATGTAACTTGAATGCTTCATTTTCCCAATAATTAGAGTAGGTGTGTAAAATAAGCTTGCTGTACAAGCATTGTTTTCATCATTTTTGTCAGTTTCAGTTTTCATTTGCATTTAGTGTCAATTGAAGGTCACATATCAAAGCAGATTGTAGAGGTTAAAGGTTGGAAGAAGCCCAATGGGTAAGGAACTAAAACTACAAGAGTTCTTAGAGCCTCACAGGGAGGACTCTATCCCCCATGGAGCCTATGTTAGCACAATAATTTGTAGCTAGAAGAGGCCTATCTCTCCATAAGAAACTAAATAACCTCTAACAGGCTAAACAAAGGCTATCATCTATCATCTCAAAGTTCTTGATTATTCTCATGATATAGAAAAGCATAGACATTCTGTAGCGCCATGGCACTGCAGAATTGTCTATATAGCATGGTCTTCCATTTTACTACATAAAATGCTACCAAATCTATTAATACTAATGGAACTGCTAATACTCAAGGTTGTTATCCATTCTACACATGTTCAAGTGAAGGTGTTGCGAATTGTGATGGCGCTACCGAAAGTTTGATAGGATACACAGACGGGTGCTACCGAAATTTTGACAAGATATACAGGAGGGTGCTACCAAAATTATGGTAGAAACTAAATTCTACACAGAGACAAACCAAGATGGTGCTACCAAAATTCTCTACCGAAATTTTGACAGAGACCAAATTGTGCAGAGTTATTTTGCAAAGACGTTTCTGCCAGTTTTGACTGACAAACTTAAAACTTGCACTATGAACAAATGGGAAGGAATTTTTTAAAACTAGAGGAGGTTTTTGTTCATCACATACCAAATAACAAAATCCTCTCTCAGTTTTTCAAAATGTTATATTTTTATATAGTTATTTGACATATAAGTGGTGCTACGGAACGTGCTGCTGAAACTCTATTTTAAGACTGTTGAACTAGCATTTTTGACCAGTTGACTTCCAGGAGAATTTCTGGGTGAAATAAGATGAATTTTAAAAAGACAAAGGAGGTTATTTTCAAGAACAAACACAATAACATTAACCTCTTTCATTTTTCACATAGGTGTCACAGATTGGGAAATTCAAAAGAATCTTTGAGCCCTATGTTTTCAGTTTTCGTGATTTCCTGTTTGAGACATGTTTTTGTAACACATGTTGCAGCCAGTTGGAGATGAATTTAAAGAAACATAGAGGTTTTTCTTCATAACAAGTTTATATAAAAAAACCCGTTCTCAGATTTTACACAATTGTTATGGTTTGAGATTTAAAAGTGGCATTTGGAAGCCTAGTTTTCATAATTTCACCTCCTGAAAAGCAAGAAATTAGTTAAAACGTGTCATTTTTTGTTTGTAATTTTTTCTATTTTGGGAAAGGGGTTGGAGTTCGAATGGGTTATATGGAAAGGACCTATATGGCCATATATTCATTGTACAAGAGGGTAGGGGGTTGGATTCATGAGCCAAGAGAGGCTAGAGAGAGTAGGAGCAGGCAATTTTCCTGTGTGTGTTCATTTGTAAGCTTATGGGCATTTTATGATTGTAAGCATTACTGCTATTGGAGACTCATGAGATATGTGATTTTAGATTGTAACCCTTTTGTTTATACTTCTTATTATTTGAATATATTGCAGATTTGAGGATCAAAGGTTGCCAATGATTTATGGATCCCTAAGCAGTAGAGGATCTACTGTATTTTGCCCATTAGTCATTGTTTATATTCAAGTATTTGTTGATTCATTAAATTGAGAGGATATTTGCTTAGTGAGTAGTCTACCTTATGTTTTCCTTATTCATTCTTCCACTTATCAGCATATAATCTTGTTTTCTGTTGCGAAGCTTTTGTGCCTTCGATGAGTAGGATGTGTGTGACTCTATTGCCCATTGGTGTAGCCTACTAATCTATAGTTTGCAGCCCTCTCTCTTTCTGTATCCATCTTGTTGATCCAACTATTCAAAACCAAAATTATCTTTTACATTATGATGGGTGTTGAGCTTACACTTTAGCAGTCAAAGTGTGACTTTCGGTGCTAACAACTGGGACTATACGACTCACCTCCATTCTAAAGAATTTTTCATCCACAAAACTTGATACAAATCATCATATCATGTTAAATAGAATGTTCTGAATAGTAAAAAAAAAATCATTGGTTCTATTGAATAAAATTTTAATATGATACTTAATACTAGGTCTCATAACTATCAGCATAGTCATAGTCCTAAACCATGCCCTAGGATTTTGGGCAGTGAGCTCTACCTCTCTACTAATTTTTTCATAAGTAATCATATTTTCCCTCTAATTGACAATATAGGTTGACAGTGGATCACATAAAATAAAAGAAGATAAGATTAATTTATTAATATCCAACAAGTGATCACAAAAGTAGGTTCGAGAAACTCAGTCATATAATCCAGTGCAAATATGTGAGTGATATCACTAATTGACCAAAAAGAAAAAAAAATGGCTAAACAAGAGTAACTAGAATCAAAACAGATACAATCTTTGTATCAAGCATGGTAAACGATGAAATCTACAAGCATAACTCAGATTGATATTGCAAAACAACCTATAAAATACTACCCAACCAGAGAGAACATGATTGCCCGGTATACATTCAGATAACATTAACTATCACCCTTTTTAAGACTTCCATCAGGTTTGTGATGTATAACAGCATTATGTAGACAAGCAATGCAATGAATGAACTGCAAATTTTGATTTTACTGTTTACAACCACTTACCAGTAGTAAGTACTACTAAACTCTTTTATAATGTAAAAGATTCAACAAGATTTCATGTGCCTTTTTCCAGAAGAACAAAAGAAGATTATGACAAACTTATGAAAATAGAGAAGAACCCAAAATAAAAATATAATCCAATACTGCAACGGGAATAAGTTTGGTGGCAAGACAGTCATATATTCGCTCTACGTTTTTTCCCTATACCTGAATAGAGGCATATAAATTTTATGAGATGGGAGCAGGGTTTTTTCCTTGTACGTTCGCAGAGGCACTGCGATCGAGCGAATGGAAAATAGATTTTGCATGATCTGGATAGTGGGCATCTTTTTAGGGTTAGAACCTATGGGGGACTGGAGTACTCTCGACGCCAACAAAATATGGAATGGATTGCAGTTTGGAATCTAGAGCAAGTTGCATCTGACAGTTCCACCAACAACACATTAGCCATTGAAAGAGGCAGCATTCTCACCACACAAATAACTTCCTTGTAAATGCTTCCCACCCTAGTGCAGTGTAGCTAATAAATGACCCATCCCCTGTCCTTTTTAAAATCTAACCTACTTGTCATAATGTCATCTTGGGATACCCGTTTCTCTGCCCAATTTCACCTGATCAAGTAAGCTGTTAAATGCCCTCTTTGTTGGCTTCTCTCCATTGTCCTTATTTCCTTCTCTCCATTGCCAGAGACTGATTCAAGCCACTTAGCATCATAGCATAGCATACTTATTTGGTCATTTCAACTTGCTTTATCATTAAGAGTTGTTTCTCTTGATTCAACTGGTACGCTTCTTGAGAAAATTCCAAACAAAAATTTAAATAATGCCTTTAAGTATCTCAGTTTTAAATGAAAGTCAAGTCATCCAAGAGTTAAAGTCATTTTAGATGAATTTTTAGTTGGTGTAGCTCTAATATTTTATATCTAACCTGTATTTTCCTTCCCAATGAATCTTTTGTAGAAAAAGTTCTCAAGCTTCCTGCAAAAACTCAAATCACTATAATACGTTGAAATGATATATATGGATACTGCATAATTGCAAGAACCATTTTCAATAACAGCACAGAAAGTGCGCTAGAGTGATATTCATTAAGTTGTAATTTATTTGATGGGTGTGCAATCAATCTTAATGCAGGCTGTCATTATCCCAATCCACTACATACCTAAAGGTTGCCTCTTGCCTTGTACGTTAGTTGCATTCATGTTGTTTAATTGATTAAAAAAAATAAAAATTGTATTATTTTATTTAAGAATAATAGGTTACACCATGCCTTTGGTTAAAAGAACACCCCTCTATCTCAGCATTGGAATACAACAATGTCACATCATTCCCAAGGTAAGTATTTCCATTTGTACCATGGCATATAAAAATAATTCACAGCTAGAAACCTTTCAAAATGAAGTATATATGGTCCATCCTC
>SNQJ01S0031319.1:68816-79491 GCA_010110895.2 Picea sitchensis | reverse complement strand
CTTGTAGTGCCCTTCTTTTCCACACCTCCAACATACCCTTACAAACTTTCCAGGAGATTTATATATACCCTTAGAATTAGATCTCCCACTTGAGAAATTATATATATATATATCTTTCCTGGGAATGTCCTCTTGCAAATAATGCGTCTATGCTATGTCCTTCCATATTATTTCGTCTCATCTCCTCTGACAACAAGGATGAGACCACTTCTTCAAACTTCAAATAAGTTGTATTACTACCTATGGCCACAACCAGACTATCCCAAGAGTCTGGTAAAGAACACAACAAACTGATACATTTATCTTCATCTGAAATTTTAATCTCAACAGATACTAACTGACTTACCATAGTATTGAAGGCGTTCAAATGCTCTACCACTGAGTCTCCATATCTCATCCTCAAGTTATACAACTTCTTCCTCAAGAATAGTTTATTTACCAGGGACTTAGAATGATACAACTTCCCCAAATTTTCCCATAAATCCTTGGTTGTAGCTTCCTCTGACACATTCAGTAATACTGAATCAGAGAGACACAGTCATATTGTGCTCTTTTCCTTCCGATCCATATTTTTCCAGTCATCTACAGAAGTTCCTATAGGTGCAATACCTGGATCTACCACAATCCACTGATCTTTGTCCACCAAAAGATCTTCCATCTTGAGTTTCCACAGCTCAAATATTTTCCCATTAAACTTCTCAATCTCCATCTTCGAATTGCTTGCCATTTCTTTTCACCTGAAAAACAATACTACAGATCTCTCACTGTAACAAGGCTTATCACAGTCCCGAACCAAACCCTTGACCAGAAAGGCATCCCCCTGAAGCCAATAAAGCTATGATACCAAATGTAAATTCTAACCTTGTACAATGTCTACTGTAAACAGATATTCAGAAAAGAATAGAAAATATACAATGACAAATACAAACATTACATAAAGAGTTTTCCCCTGGAAACCCAAACCGGGAAAACCAACATATATTATATTCATTCATTGTGTTACATTGTTTACAATACAATATACATATAGGAGCCAGAGGCATCCAAAACCCTAACCCAATGACTTGGATTAGTCCAAAATCCTAATTCCTTCACTGGAAATAGAAAACCATCGAAAAAAACCATGTGTCGAAAAAACCACCTAAATACATGACACATTTCCTGAGGCATAAATTTTTTTCCCGGGGGCACTGCCCCCAGACCCCTGTGTAGGGGGCTCCACCCCCCTGTGCGCCTAGCGCATACACTCAGACACTACTACTCATGCAAATAATATAACACATACCCAACATGGTCATCACTAAAGAATGTGACATAATTCAGATCCTTTATGGCTCTAGCTAGTTATTACAGAAGGTTTATCGCGAGGTTCTTGAGGATAGCTCACCCTATCACTTCCTTGCAAAGGAAGGAGAATAAGTTTCAGTGGATAAAGGATTGTGAGAGAAGATTGCAACAATTGAAGCAATTGTTAAACAATGCTCCAATCCTGAGGATCGCAGATCCAAATGAAGATTTCATGGTGTGCACAGATGCATGCAAAGAAGGACTGGGAGGAGTCCTCAGTCAGAATGGATTCGTAATTTGTTATGAATCCAGAAAGTTGAAAGAGCATGAAAGAAACTATGCAACTCATGATTTGGAGTTGGCAACCATAGTACGCGCTATAAATAAATGGAGACATTACCTCATGGGAAGGAGGTTTGAACTAAGAACATACCATAATGGTCTGAAGTACTTGTTTGATCAGCCAACCTTGAACACTAGACAGAGTAGGTGGCTGGAGTTTCTCTGTGAGTATGAATTTAATATCAAGCATATCAAAGGGAAGGAAAATAAAGTGGTTGATGCACTCAACAAGAGAGTGCATGAATTAGATGCTACAACCATTAGCATGTATCGAACTGATCTTAAAAGCATAATTTTGGAGGCTCCAAATATATATTTGTAGTATAGGGATTTGGTAGCAAATCTACAGCAGGGTAAGATGCCACAGAAAGTGGAGATTTATAAATTGGAAACTGATGGAATACTTCTATACAAGAATAGAATTTATGTACCTAATTTCCATGGTTTGAAACTTGCGATTTTGCATGAAATGCATAATGTCCCTTATGCAAGGCAACCTGGATATCATAAAAATGTGGCAGCAATCAATATCCATTACTTTTGGCCATGCATGAAGAAAGATATTGTTGAATACATCGCCAGATGTATGGAGTGCCAGAAGGTTAAAGATGAGCACAGACACCAAGAAGGATTGTTGCAACCTTTACCCATTCTCGAGTGGAAGTGGGAAGTGGTGACAATGGATTTCATCACGGGATTGCCCAGAACTGGCAAGTAGCATGATTCAATCATGGTGGTGGTGGACAAGCTTATGAAATCTTCCCATTTTATTCCACTAAAGAATACTCAGAAGGCAACAGATGTTACTAATATTTTTATGAAGGAAGTGGCATGATTGCACGAAATTCCCAAGACAATTGTGTCTGACAGAGACCCAAAATTTACCTCAAATTTCTGGAAAGGGTTATTCAAGGGGTTTAGAATGAATCTGAACTTCAGTACAACCTATCATCTAGAGTTGGATGGGTAGACAGAGCGGGTGAATCGAGTGTTAGAATAAATACTAAGGATGTATGTGATGGACAAACCATCTAAATGGGAAGACTACCTACACTTGGTAGAATTCGCCTAGAACAATGGGTATCAAGCATCGTTGAATATGAGCCCATTTGAAGCACTTTATGGCAGAAAGTGCAATACTCCAGTGAGCTGGGATAATCCAACTGATAGGGCAGTAGTTGAGCCTAATTTTCTCAAGGAAATGGAAGAACAGATGCTAAAAATTAAGCAGAATTTGAAAGATGCCGAAGATAGGTAGAAAAGTTATGCTGATAAAAAATAGAACCCACATAGAGTTTAAAGTGGGTGACGATGTTTTCCTAAAAGTAAAAGCCAATAGAATTTCCCTGAAGCTGGGAAACTGTGCCAAGTTGGCAGCTAGATTTTGTGGGCCATTTGAAATCCTAGAAAGGATTGGGCCAGTTGCATATATGCTTGCATTACCTGCATCCATGACTATACATAATGTGTTTAATGTTTCATTGCTTAAGAAATATATACCTGATGCTAATCATGTTATCGATTGGAATGTGATTCAGGTGGAGCAAGAAGGTGTCTTGCAAGTGCATCCTTTGCGCATGTTGGACCAGAAAAGAAAACAACTCTGGAATCAATCCATAGGGCTTGTAAAGTTCCAGTGGACCTGGTACGGTCCTGAGGATGCGACATGGGAGCATGAGGATTCTATGTGGGTAGAATATCCGCATCTTTTTGAATATTTTGAAAATCTTGCTAATGTTGTGTAAAGAGTTGTACTGAGGACAATGAAAAAATAAGGGGAGGGGATAGTAATATTCCCTAGTAGTGCCCCAGTTATATTATGAATTGTAATCATGTTTATGAATTATAATAATGTTTTGTAGGTTGGTGAGCCGAGTATTGATAAGCTGGTGGGCTTATGTGTTTATTAGGCTGGAGAGCCTAGGTGTTAAGGCCATGAGCCTCATTTTGTATATGTAATTATGAAGATCATTAATATAATATATAAACATCGTTGCATGCCGACCGACCATGAAGAAAGAGTGATGGG
This sequence comes from Picea sitchensis, assembly GCA_010110895.2. Classification (NCBI taxonomy): domain Eukaryota; kingdom Viridiplantae; phylum Streptophyta; class Pinopsida; order Pinales; family Pinaceae; genus Picea; species Picea sitchensis. Next base: position 75,833 of record SNQJ01S0031319.1, on the reverse strand, counting down.
GGACTAAGATTCCACAGAATGGGTAAGGGAGAGGGGGTTGAGAGGTAGGAAGAGGATATAAGCTTGAGGGTTTAAGTCCTTAAGAATAATAATTTATTATTATTCCAAAGTGGTGTGAAAGGTATGTTTTTATCCTAAGTCCCGGGAGAGGCAATGCATGCAGCCCCAACGTGTGCAAAAGGGAATGCATACTTGATGGAGTGCATGTAGCTTCATGGGTGACATGTGTTGGCCCAGGCACATGCAATTTAACCCAAGAATTGAGCTGGGATGGGGGTTCATCCTCCATTATTCCATCATTTTTCTAAACCGTTTGGATTCTGGGAATAACCTCTGCTTAATTTTCCTTTCATGCAATCCTGAAAACTAGAACCGAAAGTCGACTGGTGTATTCTTGTGAATTCTATGGCCTCTATATTCATCCTTTGCAATGTTCACGCATGCACTTGAGACCTGAAATCCATTACCTGAGTCATTCTGTGAACCTTCCATACTCCGCCTAAGTTCACTGGAATCCTTCCCGAGAACCATTTTGTCTCTACACTGGACCTCTGCATAGCCACACACCTCTGAAGCCAACCTGCGTCTTCTATGAAACCTGAGAAATTGTCTATGCCGTGTGTGTTATAACTATGGGTTGTTGTGGCCATGTAGTCCCTGGGTGGAGTGTGATTGGCTACCATCATTCATTCCTTGCCGAGCCTTGTTGTTCTCCGTGTGCTGGAACGGAGCTGAAGAAGCAAGTTGTCAGGCCTGTGTGCAACACTCTCTCCAGGTGAGAGAGGTGATTGTGGTTGAAGAAGTAGGTTTTCAGGAATGTGAGCGACTCTCTCCAGGTGAGAGAGTGCACGAAGGAGGTGAGAAATCCTGGAAGGGGTCCTGTAGCTGCCACAGAGCTCAGAGAATTTCGGTCCAGTCTGTTGCTAAGGCCCAAGGCAAGGGAGGTTTAGCAGTCGAAGGATTGTCTTGGTGACAGTGAAGGTGTATACTCTTGGGGTGGGACATGCATGTGGGGAATGAGAGTCTATGAGTAGTGGGAATAAGTGGCTCCTGGGAGAGAATCCTTCCTCATAAACTGTGTGTCTTCCATTGACCTTTCCTAGCCTAGGATTCCCTTGCCCAGTGGAGCTTAGTCCCAGCTCAGGGGTGACCTACTACTGAGAGTGATGAGCAATGTGGTCTAAGGCTGGGAGGTTCATGGAAGGTCTTCAAGCAGTTGGTGGTGTATTACAATTTCAAAGATAAGTATCATTATGTGTTTTAATTCTACACTTAATTAAAATGCATGTTCTGTGATACTTGTAATATTATCATGTATTCCATTGCTACTTTGAATTGTTGTTAATTCTGTGGAAGTCTGTATGACTTCAGTAAATCCATGTCAAATGTATTAATTTGATTTAATGCTTATTCTTTATAAATAATGCATGTTATATATTTAATAATGAGAATGTTTCCATGTAGTAGCATTGCCCGACAAGTGGGTTGATGGCCGAGGAAGTTACAATATTGTTAGGTGAATTTAGACCTGTCAATAGGGTACTAAGAAATGTAACATTTTTACACCTCTGTGATGTCACCAACGAGAAACAGGTATGAAGAAAATGGATATGTCAAAAGTTTTGCCAACTTAGAAAGGGTGACCTGTCAACTAAGAGCAAGCGATACTAAGGAAAAGGTAAGTTAAACACCTATGCCAAATGAAAAAGGGTCAAATTTCAACAAATCAAAAGGGGTACTAAGAAAAATAAAAGTTTGACACTTGTGCCATGTCAACAAGGAGAAAGGGGTACTAAGAAAATGAAGAGGTTCAAAGCTGTGCCAACTCAGCAAGGGTGACCGGTCAACTAAGAGAAAGGTGTACTAAGGAAAATATATGTTCAACACCTATGCAACACAAAAAAGGTGACACATCAACAAATATAAAAAGGTACTAAGAAAAAAAAGTTTGAAACTTGTGCCATGTCAACAAGGAGAAACGGGTACTAAGAAAATGAAGAGGTCGAAAACTATGCCAACTTAGCAAGGGTGACATGTCACCTAAGAACAAGGGGTAATAAGGAAAAGAGAACTTCAACACCTATTCCACACAAAAATTGATGACACGTCAACAAATATAAAGTGTTCTAAGAAAAATAAAAGTTTGACACATGTGCCATGTCAACAAAGACAAAGGGGTACTAAGAAAATGAAGAGGTTGAAATCTATGCCAATTCAGTAAGAATGAAATGTCACTTAAGAGAAAGGGGTACTAATGAAAAGATAAGTTCAACATCTATGCCACACAAAAAAGGGTAACGAGTCAACAAAGATAAAGGGGTACTAAGAAAAATAAAAGTTTGACAGCCATGGCATGTAAATTAGGTGAAAGGGATACTAAGAAAATGAAGAGGTCAAAAACTACGTCAAGTAATTAAGGGTGACATAACACATAAGAGCAAGGGGTAATAAGAAAAAGAGAAGTTCGACACCTATTCCACACAAAAAAGGGTGACATGCCAATAAAGATAAAGGGGTACTAAGAAAAATAAAAGTTTGACACCCATGCCATGTCAATAAGGAGAAAGGGCTGCTAAGAAAACGAAGAGGTGGAAAGTTATGCCAATGCAACAAGGGTGGAATGTCACTTAAGAGCAAGGGGTACTAAGGAAAAGAGAAGTTCAACACCTGTGCCACACAAAAAGGGTGACACATCAACAAAGATACATGGGTACTAGGAAAAATAAAAGTTTGACACCTATGCAATGTCAACAAGGACAAATGAGTACTAAGAAAATCAAGAAGTCGAAAGCTATGCGAACTCAAAAAGGGTGACACATCAACTAAGAGAAAGGGGCACTAAGGAAAAGAGAAGTTTAACACCTATGCCACAAAAAAAAGGGTGACGCGTCAACACAAATAAAGGTGTACTAAGAAAGTAAAACTTTGACACCTGTTCCATGTCAACAAGGAGAAAGGGGTACTAAGAAAATGAAGAGGTCGAAATATATAACAACTGTAGAGCCTGATTATTTTCAGGACTCAACTAAATAAAGGTTTTCTAAATTTTAGTTTAGGATTTATTTTAATGACTTTCTTATACTTGGAAGAAACTAGGAATAAACATCAGTAGCGGACTAATGATAAACAATAGCAAGATAATGATAAACAACAACATGATAATGATAAAGAACAGTAGGATAAAGATAAACAACAACAAAATAATGATAAACAACAACATAATAATGATAAACAACAACATAATACATACCTCCACCCGTAGGTTGGTTTATCTAGTCCATTTTCTGTCTAATCATGTTCTTTCCCTTGTTCTTGCCCAGACTGAATATTAACCTCCCAGTCAACTAGGAACAACCTCTTCGGTTCCCTAGCTCCAAGAATCCTTATGATTTCCTCGCCCCCGAGCCCAAAACTACCAGCAACAATAGTGCCTTGTGAGATCTTTCCAAAAACCATTCCTCCAATATCCTCCTCCTCCTTACCCTTTTAGAAATTCAGACATCCTAAAAAAGAATAAGATCCCTCTTCCAAGTCCTCCCCTCCTTTCTTATCCTCCTCTCTCAAATCCCCCTCATTAATTCCCAACAACCTTATCCCCCCATTAATTTACCAACATCCTTATCCCTCCATTAATTACTCAACATCCTTATCCCCCCATTAATTACTTCACCCACTTTTTAATAATAAAATAATAAAAGACTCATTAATATATTTTAATAATTAATTAAATTTAAATTAAAAACTATGATAAAATTAATCTATTTGGGTTGTTACATACACCCACCCTTCAAGAAACTTCGTCTCGAAGTTAGAGTAATTTACAATACAAGGGTAAGGACTCATAATTCATACACTTGCAACAAATAATCAACATCATCAATTTAAAATACTTATACATACTAGTGTACATGTGCAAGAAATGCATGTATAGCTAGCACATACAAGGCTTGTGCATGTACTATTGACAATAATTATCACACCTATAGTAATTCTTGTATGCATCCAATCCAATGAACAAGACCATTCATTTCATAAAAGATAATAAACTATTTAAATGTTCATGAAATTTCTCATTTACAATAATTTAGCACAAGCTACATTCACTTAGATAATTTTAGTTTAGCTAAGCAAATATAAATATACATATATACATATATTTTTCTTTTTCAAAAAGAGGAAATCAAGAAATTCTTCTATAAGGCAAAATCCCCACACACTCTCAACTACTTCTATTCATCCTTCCTCCATAACTTACTTCCATCTTCCATTCCTATCCTTCATGTGTTGGACTATCTTGGAGCGTCAACTATATTGACCTAACTCCAAATAGAACCTATAAGAGGAAGTGTCAACTCTCTTGACCAAGCTTCCCCAGCAGGAAACTGGCAATCATCATCACATGTCTAGGGGAGCATGAGATAACACCGTCCTCCCATGACTCTAGGTTTTAGAGGATACACGGTGGGGAATGCCTCCACCCCTCTTAATAGGACTAGGGTCCACACCCTACCATGGAACATACAATGGCACTATGTTGCTGGGAATTTTGTCATCGTATATTCAGTTTTAGGTAGTCTCACCACCTGAAAAACTTGCATTGGTCCACATATCATAACAATGCATTCGAACCAGCATAATTTCACATACAAAGATTCATACCATATTGTTTCTCGGTCGGTGTTCACGATATTAACATTTTATTATCTTTATTCTTTGGCTATTTCATAGCCCATTGACCTGCAAATTAGTCTATAACACAAACTCATACTTATCTATGCATTATCATCATGTATATGTATTTAACCATAATCTCAATTCGGTATCTACATACCAACAACTTGAAATGTCAAAAATTTTAAGTTATAATAGATTGCATAATATCCATCGTTAAACATTCATAGAATTGAAATTCACATAATAGATTGCATAATATCCATCATCATTCAAATAATGTTAAACATTCATAGAATTGACATTCACATAGGTTCATATGTCTTAAAAGTTCAAGTGTATCATTAATAGTTTCACAGTGAATAGAAAATAAAGGATTAGGCCTTAGGTAATTCTAGCTATCTAATTCAAAAGGTGGCATTACATATCAATATGAAAACATACATATATAGATATAGATATATAATATTCAACCATCCCAATGGATTTATATAAATCAATTAAAACATATAAAAGTTAAAGCTTCATGTACCACGCATATCCTTGACTTGGGTCTTTGTAAATAATTTATATAGTTTTACCAATTAAACTTGTCACTTCAAAAGTTGGCTTTATCCTTACTCAAATCTAATCCTAAACTAAAATAAATATTTGGATTCTTTATAATTTTGGAACCATAACCTTTGGAAAAGGTACTTTCCAAGTCAACAATAACCTTTTAGTATTGTAGATGCATAACCTCTTTATGTCTATAAGACATGTATAGCCTTTGTCATTCATATTAAGAATGATAAAATATTCTACAAAAACCATTAAATCTAGAAATTATGGTAGGAGGATTTTTCTTAATTGACATATAAAAAAATAAATAAAAATAAAATAAAATAAAATAAAATAAATAAGCCTGTTGTTAGAGTAAGAAATGGATTGCATAGCATTTATCTAAAAACCAATTCCCTTATTGGATTAAGATTTATGGTGTTTAAGTTATATTTAAAGAAGAGCACCCCAAACAAACAATCTTTTCTTTTAAATTTTTAAATATATCTTTTAAGGCATAATGAAGTGCACGAACGCTTAAAAACTCTTAAAAACTTATAAAATGTATGAAATTTGGATGAGGACAATGGACCTTATCTTTTGTTTTGTTGTAAAGTTCCTTGACCATCTTTTTAGCAATCATATATATGAAAGTCATTGGGCATACCTAGAACATCCTCATATATCTATTCTTTGCTACATTTCCATGTTGTTAATACCAAGTCAAGTGGTCTCTAGTTATTAGACTTTATATCATAGTTATATAAACGATAAATTTTGTTTCTTTATATATTAGTTATATAAATAATAAATTTTATTTTTTATTTTATTTTATGTCAACTTTGGGGATATTATATTGTAAATATTTTTACTTTAAAAAGTTGGTTTTGCAAAGTATATTTACTTTATTAATTAAAATTATTTATATCCAACACACAAGCAAGTGGATATTGCTATCAATGGATAATATGATATTATTATCTTTATGTTACATCTATTTTTCTCTAACCATCATTTAGTCCATGTTATGTTCTTAATACACTTTGTGCATATCCTCTCACTATCTTCAACCACCCTTCATGTCAACACCTTACTGCTATATATATCACATTGCATAAAACATGTATTTTTCCATCTTGCCTACTTGTATGTCACTTCACACTCTAATACTTTATACTACTTGCCATTCTTGTATACTTATTTATTTATCATTAATACTCTCCCTTAATTTTCCATCATTATTACATACTAACTATCTTTTCATTCTTGTATCCTCGTCGTCTTTTCCATAATTCACTTTACTTATATTACCTATTTCTCGATTCTTCTCCTTCTAACCTATCTCACATTAAGAGCACACTGAGAATGTTACTCTATATTCTATTTTGCATGCACTCTCATTATAACTAATGTTGACCTCACACATATAATATGATATTAATTTTCCTTTCACAATCCTACATATAATATATAAACACACTTGTAATATTATCACATATATTGAATTGATATTGCTATACCATGCTTAGTCCTTTCAATTTCACATTATACTAGGATGTTGCTCATCAATATAGATTTATTTCATTAATTGTTAAACCAACCAATACTTAGACTGAGCCTATCAACAATAGTGCTTGTGTCTATGCCCCGACCTCAATAACTCACAATATAATTAATAATTACCATATTAATTATCTTTTACATTAATTATCTTTCAATATAATAAATATTAAAAGATAATGTGATCACGCATTAAAAACAAATAATTTAATTTACAACTAACTCAAACATTTTCATAAATTAAAA
>SNQJ01S0031319.1:37201-55825 GCA_010110895.2 Picea sitchensis | reverse complement strand
TGGATGTCAGCTTCCCTTCCATTTCTTTGTTTACTGTGTTAGAACAACTCCGAATTGGAGGATCCAGCCGAGCCGTGGATGTTATAGGATGATGTAGGTTGGATCACTGTAATGGTCACATTGTTTCTAATCGGTTCTTGTGATGTTCTCAGCGCTGAAACAACTTGGAATTGAAGGATTCAGTCGAATCACCCCTCAACTCTTTGAAACTTTGGACCAAGAGGATCTTGGATTTTGAGTTTTTATTCTTCAAGCTTCCGAAGGCCTGTTTCCTGAGGCAGTCTTGCTCACCCTTCTTACAAGTATACCATCTACCACCCTTTAATCAACTTACTGACAGAAGTTGGATCAAGACCTCCCTTGCTTTCTACATACCAAGCCCAGTTTCCCGAGTTAAAGCTATATTGTCTTGAGTCTTCACCCATCTGATCACCCCACTAAAAAAATCGTGACATAAACTAATGGGCATTGGGCTCTGCTCCTGCAAGCAATCCAGGAGTGACTTCTGACGCTAACATTTATGGCACCGTTGCCAGGGACGAAGTTGAATATTTTCCCTAGGATCGAACGACAACGATTAACTGATTCTGAAGGTGCATCAGATATCAGAATTATCAGATTGTTGTTGTGCACCTGGAAACTCGATTGTGATGACCCCACTGGGGCGAACCTTCCATATCAATTGTGGCTTTCAGAGGCAGGCATACACGGTCTCATCCATAGTTTCATCTAGCTACGCCTGAAACAGATTCAGAAGCGATGCTCACAAAAGGAAAGGCCTCTGAAGAGGAAGCGTTCACCACCGAACCAGGTAATCCACCATATCCTTCTGTGGGAAGTCCTTTTTCATCTCCTCATTTTCTCGATAGAATTGTTTCTGAGGTTTCCCGTTTCCTAAATTTCGGGAGTGTTCTTGTTGAGTTTTCCTCTCCTGGTCTGGGACCGGAGAGACAAAACCTTGTCACTCCCCTCTCCCCTGAAACTGTACCTTGGCATAGACTCGAGACCATAGAATATTTCCTCACTCCTATCTTTACCACTCCTACACAAAGAAAAACACCTACTGACTTGAGCTCGTTAGCTTTCTCCTTAAATCCCCTCTTGTTTCCCACTCCACTTCGAGACTCATTCCCGGTAGCCCCCTCGTGAACTCCTTCTCCTCCCAGTTCTCCTCCACCTAATATTTCTATGGCTGGTGCTAATACCCCTCTGAATAGAATGGATTCCATAGTCGCTGCTAGATATTCTCCCTTATTTCTACCCCATCCTATGAATCCTCTTCCTGCTGGAGATTACTTGAAATACATGCCCAAGTTCACCGGGGAAGGGGACGTAACTGCAGAAGAGCACCTGGCTGCTTTCTACAGTTACGCAGAAAACCTCAACATTGAAAATGAAGATGGATGGATGAGATTCTTCGTCCAGAGACTGGATGGCGAGGTGAGGAAGTGGTTTAGAGGATTGGCTCCAGGATCTATTGATGGGATTGAATCTCTAGATAGTGTTTTCCTGAGGCAGTGGGGAGATAGGAAGGATTTCATGTATTACATGACAAGGTTCAGGTCTTTGAAAAAGATGGATGGAGAGTCTGTCTCTGACTTCTCCAAAAGATTCAATAATATGTATAATAAAATACCATGCCGATGGTTGAACAAATACTAGTATAAAAAATAATAATAAAATACCATGCCAATTCAAAAAATAATACCATGCCGATTCAAAAAATAATAGTATGTATAATAAAATAAAATACCATGGTATGTATAATAAAATACCATACCATGGTATGTATAATAAAATACCATGGTATGTATAATAAAATACCATGTCGATTCAAAAAAATAATAGTACAAATACTATACATATGTTACAAAAAGTTACCCAAGATGACCTACCTAGTAGTAATACTTCTTGAGGTAGAGCCCATTTCTAGGCTCTGCCAAATCATTTCCCTCAAAATATACCAAATGATAAGTGCCCTTTTTTAGAACCTATTTTACGATGAAAGGTACGAACCACATGGGTTTGAACTTGCCTGCCCCCAGGGGGTCCTTGTCTTGGTCATAGACCAGGACAAGGTTGCCTTCCGAGAAAATCCAAGGACAAACGGACCAATCATACTGGCACTTTAATTTTTGTTTGTGAGCTTCATTAGCTAAGGCCGCATCAGGACGCTTCTCATTGAGATGCTCGAGATATATTAAACTCTCTTCAAGCGGTGAAGTGTCTGGAAATAAATGTATGGCCAATTTTAAAGATGGGATCTGAAATTCTATGGGAAAGACTGCTTCTAGCCTGTAAACGAGTTGAAAAGGTGAGAAACTATTTGCAGTCTTAACAAACATTCGGTAGGCCCATAATGTCGAGTACAACATCAAATGCCAATTTGACTTGGCCGAATTGATTGTTCCCTGTAGGATGGTCTTTAGAGATTTATTAGCAGCTTCCACCTAACCATTCACATGAGGGTAGTAGGGTGACGAGTGTTCTTGCCGCAACCCAAGTTTTCATGTTAACTTGGTCATCATTTGGTTCTGAAAGTGACTACCATGGTCAGTGACAATCTCTCTTGGAATGTCGAACCTTTCTATAATATGGTTAAACAAAAAGAGAGTTGCAGTCTCTCCATGATCTTTAAATGTTGGAATAGCTTCGACCCACTTTGTGAAGTAGTCGACGACTACAATGATGTAACGATGCCCCCTTGTTGAAGGAGGGTTGCATGTAGTGTAATCAATCCCCCACTTGGCGAAGGGACCAATTGTGATGACAGGAAACATGGGAGCGGGATGTGCCCTCATCTTCTGAGAGAAGATCTGACACAGGTGGTACTTCTTGACTGATGTGATACAATATTTGATTAGTGTTGGCCAGAATTAACTAGCTCGTAAAATATTTTGGGTTGTTCCTAACCCAGAAAAATGACTTCCACATGCTCTAGTATGGCAATTGTTAAGCACAATTTCCACTTCTTCATGAGTGAAGCATTGATGAAGGATGCAATCTACACCTCGACGATAGAGAGTGTTTTCAAGGACGAGATAGTTCTTGGCATGATGACATATACGACAATGCTCATCACGAGAAGTAGAGGCGAGGCACTTCAAAGTCTGGAGATAGACAAGTATATCTCCATACCAGGGGTCCGAATATGCTATCAAAAACATGTCTCCTTGAATAGGCAATTCTTCGAGCATAACATCACCTGACTCGACCGAAATTTTCGAGATGAGTTCCACAAAGACCGGGGACTTTTTGGATTTCGTAGAAACAAAATCTAAGTCAAATTCCTAGAGGACAACTATCCATCTACTGATCTTTCCACCGATTACCCGTCGTGTCAACACATATTGAAATGGATTCACAATGGCAATGACATTGGTCTTGCGAAACAAAACATAATGATGGAACCATTGGACAACATGGACTACTACCAATGCAAGTTTTTCGATATGACAATAATTGAGTTCCGGTCCAACCGGGCCTCAACTCAGGTAATAAATCACATATTCTGAGAGCAAATCATCCTCCTGAACTAATACCATGCCGATGGTTGACTCTGATGAAGCCAAGTATAATAATAAATCTTTGTTATAATTGGGTGGCCAAAGCAGAGGGGTAGTCATGAGGGCATGTTTCAATGGTTCAAAGGAGAATTGAGAGGCATCGTCCCAATGAAAAGGAACGTCTTTCTTTAGTAAGCGCATAAATCCTTTTGTAATCTTGGCATAGTTTGCGATGAAATGCCGAAAAAAATTTGATTTTCCCTATAGACTCTGAAGCTGAAGGATTGTACGTGGGGGAGGAAACTAAACTATTTCCTCAACCTTGAGAGGATCGAACATGATCCCTATTGTTAAAATTATGAAACCTAAGAGATGACCTGACATTACGCAAAAACTACATTTGTTGGGATTCAAGCGAATCTAGAAGTAGCGACATCGCTCAAAGATAAGTCGGAGGTGTGTGGGATGATCAGTTCTCTTACGAAAGCGTGATGCTAAATCATCTAAGTAGGCCTCGACAATATGTTTGAGATCATGGAAAGAAAAAGACATGTCCCGTTGAAAGGCAGTGCCAACATTTTTCAGACCAAACGACATCTTACGATACACGAATGTACCCCATGGACAAATGAATGTTGTTTTGTGTTGGTCTTCAGGTTTGATTTGTATCTGATTATATCTCGAAAAACCATCCATGAAAGAAAATGCCTCACAACCTACGCATTCATCGACTATTTGGTCAATAAATGGTGTGGAAAAATTATCTTTTGGACATTCCTTGTTCAAATCATGGAAGTTTGTACATACATGAATCGTACCCTATTTTTTGTTAATCGACATGGGGTTTGACACCCATTAGGTCAAATGGACAGGGTAGATAAAACCTACCTTGAACAATTTCTCCACTTCGACCTTAATAGTTGTTTCTTTCTTAGGATTAACTAGACGAATCTTCTACAGAACCAACTTAGCATCAGGATAAGTCCTTATTTCATGTTCAAAAATTTTTGGATCACTGCCTGTCATTTCCTCGTAAGACCAATAAAAAACATCGCAGAATTCATTAAATAAATCTGTGTATATTTGAATCTCTTCGAAGGAGCAGTCAACTTCGATGAAAACATTCTCCATGATGCCAGGGGTTCTGGATATGTTTATAGGTATGGTTTTGGTGGTGGTTGCCATATTACCCTCGGCATAAACAACATGTATAGCCAAAGGATTAATAGGACAAGACCTATCTCCAGTCATAGTCAAGGTGAATTCCCCTGCCTCAATTCTACTTAACTCTAGGAGGAAATAAGATCTGTGATGGAGATCGTCCTAGGGTTTGTCCAGACTAGTCATTTCTTCCATGATTGCTTCGTTTGAGGGAAAGACTAAGTCTAAAGAATCTGTATTGGCGAGGAAAAATTGAGCCCAAATAGGCTCTAGAATTAGATCTAACTCTTGTGAAGGAGTTGGATCGAGGTCGGCGGAAGCTTGCTGGACTAAAGAGTACGCTACTTATACCATGGACAAGGGAATGGACATACCATGGTGCCCTATCCCTTCCATCGTGGCCGATGGGGGAGGAAGAATCCATGGATCATTGAAGTAATTCAAGCGAAATGATGAAACTTTGAACACCTCAACCTTATGGTGGTCAAATATGAACTTAACATTGTCTTGAGGAGGTGGGTAATTGAAATTGCCCATCAAAGGTGGGCATAAACCAACCCCTATGTTGACGACGTCGGGTTGAGGGTTATCATCATTGGGACCACGGATGCCCCCAGTGAAGGGTCAGGATGGGAGAAAGACGACTGATCAATGGTCACAATCCGACCCTCATGTGGAAACAACAAGACCTAGAAAACTGTAGCGACTACTGCTTTCATTGCATAGGTCCAACTCCTTCCTAATAATAGATTGTAGTCAATAGATGCATTGACCACTTCAAACTTGACACACATGGTTTTCCCTCCTAATTGCACTGGAAAAGAGGGCATAATTCCATGTGGTCAGAATGAATGACCATCAAAAGTGGTAAGAAGAGTAGGTGACATAGTAAAAAAGGGTTGGACAATGGCCTTGCAACACACCAAAGACATTACACATGTTGAGGTGCCCTTATCAACCACTATCCAGAAAATGTTCCAATTAAATTCTTTTGTGGTGTAAGCCACTACTATCTGGAACTCTACATGGTAAGGGAGACGAGGTTTTAAGTCGGTCATATCAAGCATGATCATATCCAGATTACAAGTCTCACGGATCCTAAAGCGGCTAATAGAGCCTTTCTCTAGGAAGGGCATCTTTGGAGGACTTCCAAAGCAGACATCACACAAGTGGTTTGAGACAAATCCTCCACCATAGAGTAGTTCTATGTAGCCCTTTCATTTGGGTTGTGAGAAGCTTTCTTAAATGCACATTTTGGGATGCGTGTCATGGTTTCTCCCAACATCTTCTCGATCTGGAGAGGAAGAAATGGGGTTTCAGCTTCTTTACCTTTCTCAGAGGTGCTTGGCTTGCTATAATCATGTGCTCTAGTCGATATATAGGCATCACCTTTCATCATATACACATTCACAAATGCAGGATTGTTTGAAGATGGAGGGGGTCCTTGGTTGCCCCCTTCCGTGCTTGTAGAGGATTGAGTTAGATTTTGGCCATGTTGAAAAGGGTTTGTTAACACAACAGGATGTTGTTGTGATAATAAATTTTGGGCCTCTGTAAGCTGAGGGAATTGGTGATTCAGGTAGTCTCCCGCACACAGATTACATAGATACCTCAATTTCCTTTTGTTGGTGTTTCCCCCGCCATCATTATTAGTGGGTTTCTTATCCCCCTTACACTTCTTACGTTGTTTTTTATTTCCATCAGGATGTTGGGTGTCCTTTGGATTTGTCTATTGCACACTGTGTACATCCGATGTTTGGGTAGGGGGTGCAGCCAGAACAGTAGTCTGGATGGCCACTGTATGCTGGATAGACAATTGTTGCAATTGTTTCGTCAGTTGTTCAGTGGGATTTTTTTGTGTTGAACCAACAATACCATTGGCATGTGGTCCATCTCGCTGTCTGGTTTTATCAAGTATTGATCGTGGCACATATGGCAAGATCTTGTACAATAGACCAGACTGAGAATAGATTAGCTCAAGATGTTGACCTCTCATGATTGCATCTTCTTCGAAAAACAATGTCGACGTTGCGACGTCTTTGGATAACTGTGGGACCAAATACTTAAGGAACCACTCTAGCATAAATTCTGGTGGGACTGACACCTTAATCAAACTCTTCTAGCATCTCCACTCTCGGATGTGATCAGAGATATGGTTCGCTTTTGTTTGTTCAAAATTGGCCAGCAATTCTGTGCCAACATCGTATCTCATAGGTAATTGGAAATGGTTTAGGAAAGCCATTGGAAATTCACTAAAGGAATAGTATCTTGAGCGGTCGAGCTTAATGTACCATTTCACAACACTCCCAATGAGAGTACGTTGAAACATTCGCAACTGTATGGAGTCATATTTCAACGAATTAGATGAGCACCAAAGGTGGAAAGTAGTCACATGATCACCTGGATCTTTGTTAGGCTTGGATTCAAACTTTGGTATGTTCGAAGGAAATATTTTCGGCATAGGGAGCCAACGCAGATCGTTACAGATAGGGTCATTCAAAAACCTTGTTAAGTCTGGAAATGCAAGGTTTCTAGGAAAGGTAGTTTGGTTTGTTGGTGATAACCATGGAAAAAGGGGCCTGGAGTTTGACTAGCACAAGGTTGCCAGGAAAAGTTGGGTTGTTGGATGGGGTTCTGGTAAAAACCATGGCCATGACCAACATACATATTTTTCATTTGAGGAGACATCATCGGCTGATTCCCAAAATAGGATGTAGATGGTTGGGCGTGCATTTTATTCGGAGGAATTTGGGAAGGGTTGTCCCATGCCTATCCCATGGGCATAGGTACTGCAACTTGCCCGAGGTTCCATTGGTTGTGAAAAGAATTGCCCCAGATCAACATTCTTGATGAGGGAATTGATCCTTGCCAAGAATTCCAAGGTCATGATGTGGAATAAAATCTTGGGATTGCCCCTTGTGTAGGAATAGTACCCTGCATAGGATTAGGTTGGCCATAACTGAGGTTGCCCCTAGTCGGGAAAGCAGATGACGAGAAAGCATTGCTACCAAACACACCGAACAAAGAAAATGGTGTCGACCCTACCAGCATATTATGAGAAGGTGGTCCTTGAATCCCTACTCCAAATGAACTATGCTGTGTGTTTGGATCGGCGGATTGTTGGTGGGTACCACCGAACGAAGGGGGCGAAGGAGGTATATGATGTCCCCCGTAAGGCGAAGTGTTAAAGGGAGATGAAGTGCCTCCCATGGGTCCTTGTAGAGGAGCATTAGAGCTCCCTACCCCCATACCTAAAGTCTGTAAATTGGAGTAGGATAGTACAGGGATGGTACCTGAGCTAGGAATCTCTCATGAGAATGGAGGGCCTGTCGCACTATGTGTGAAAGAAGCAGTGTCCGCTACCAAAGATGGGATAAGACTAATGCTCGAGGTAGAGGCAGTTGAGACCATGGTGGCTCAGACCAACAATGATGGGTTAGGAGGTAGAAAACCCCCTGTGGTGGCAGCATTAGTGGGAATAGAAGAATTCCCAGAAGAAGTGGCAGCATTTGTTTTCACTGCTGCGTGTGACACTATCTAGTGCCCATAAGGATAAATCTATACGATGATGGGTGCCGAAAGACCAGTGGTTGGAGTTTTGGGTGGACCGATATCTTCTTCTCCAAGGTATGAAATAGTTGGTTCCTTCGTATGTTGGTCAGGTACAATTTTCCGTGACCCGATCACTTCAGAATACCCTTGTTGGTCTAGATTTTGCCTTAGCGGTGGCGGGGGTGGGTCCAGTGTAACCAGTGGCAGGCCAAGAATCCTTTGTGACCAATGGAGCTCATGATCCTCCACTGTGTGAGAAGATCAAAGACACACTAGGGATTTCTATTCATTCAAAAACAACACACACTAGAAAAAAAGTCCCTACAAGATAAAATAAGCAAACACTAAACTAGTTGGAAGAACAGTTACAACAACCAACACTAGAGAAACTTACCGGTGCAAGTGAAAATCGAACATGGAAGCACCCTCAGGTTATAATCTACAAAGTGTGGCCTGATGTCTGTCCTAGGTACCATGGTATACCCCCATGGTCACCTATGTATGTCTCTAAAAACGATACGCAACTAGGTTGCCAGTGCGCGAATAGTCACCAGGTGGGTACAATCGACAGTCGAGTAGACCACAATGAGTAGGGTATCGAGCCTAAAACCTGTCAAGGGTATCGAAAGCAAGTGGTCGGGAAGACAACTGAGGACCTTGAACGGATTCGAGACCCACAAAGCTCCGTGGAAAATGCAATCGATGGAATCCCAAGACAAGCCCTCTATATGTGTTCTCCACTACGATTGGTCCGACTTTGGAGGGGTTATCTCCACTACCTTTCCACACATGACCTCATTTTTATCCCCTGTGTTAGAGGGGGGTCCCACACTCCATATCACAAACTCTTATGTATGTTTTGCAGCCTTGAAGAGTTTCCTCTCCAACCTAAATCAAGGCTCTAGCCTAGACTAGTTGATGGACCCTACAAACATAAAGTCTAGTTGATTTTAATTAATCGTTGATTTTAATTAATCGTTAATTTTTTTATGGCTTGTCTTAAATCAAAGGTTATGAAAGTGAAACTAATGATGTTTGAGAGATGAAAGAAAAAATAGACAGAAAACTGGAAACAAAATAACTTCTTCTTGACACAATTCTTAATCAACTTTTCAAACTAAATTTTTTTCTAAAATATTTGAACAGCAAACTCAAAACAGGATTTAACTCGAATATGAGCTACTTATTGTCCTAATTAAACAACCAAGAACTTATAAAATCAAAACTTTTCTTAGTTACTAATGCAAACCAATAACTACTTAACCAAACCAAGAAACAATTTTTTTTTTTTTTATTTAATGCTCACAAAGCAAAAAGGAAAAATGACGACAAGTAAAAACCAAGAAAACTTCTGGCCTAAGTGAAAATCACAAAGAGTTACTAACAATAACACACAAACTGATGAAAATAGACTCCCACACTTGTCTAAAAACCCTATGAAAATTTTTTAATGAAAAAGAAAGTTATTGTTGTGATCAAACCTAAGTTGTTGACTATTATTATGGAGACCAAGAACCCTGAGAGATATAACTCTTGACAAGGAAAAGGATGACTGCCTCTCCTTAAAAAAAAAATTCTCAAAGGTCACGCTGATGAAAATTCAACAACTAGCATGTACACGTGAGCTGTGTAAGGTCAAAGCATGTGTACACGCATGCAGACCTTATGCAGGCCATGTGTACCTCTGCAACTCTTCAAAAATTGAAAAGACAAGCAATCAAGTAATGGCAGAGACTATTGGTATTGAGAACCAGAATCTCTTGAAGACTCAAAAACTTACTTTGACAGAATAATAAAACAATTCAAGACAGTTTTAATAGAAAAAAACCAATCTGAGGTGAAACCTAAGATACAAATTGCAAAAAAATAGAGACTAGGATGAGTTCCAGAAAACCCCTGAGAAGGATCACTTCTGACAGGGGAGAGGATGATTTCCTCTCTAATACAAATTTTTTGAACCTATCCACACTATTTTTACTTCAACATCTAGCATGTCTATGTGGGTTGTGTGAAGGTTGGGCACGTGTAAACGCATGCAGGCCTTATACAAGCCGCGTGCACCTTTGCGACTTCCCGAAAAGAAAATGTATCCAAGCAAAGAAAGAAGGGAGTACTAGTATGGAAGACCAGAATCCCTGCTAGTTCAGACTTTTGAAGAAACTCTAAAAACAAGTAATGAAACCAATTTTTAAAAATACACAAAAAAGGACTCCCAGAAAACCCTAGAGGTCCCCAGTATGGGCGCCAATTTTGTTGTGGGTGGGAATCCCTCCTATGGACTTAGAATTTAAGGGCTCTAATCATGTATGCAAAAAATGACCATTTCAAAGGCTTCTACTCTTTTCTATTCTCCCAACACAAAACCACACATTCATGTAATACAAAGGTGAAAACAAGATTCGGTAACTCTACCTTGAGTCCTTCGTTTGATTTCGATCCATTTTCTTTCACTCGCTCTTTGATTGCAAGCCTCCTCCCAAAGTTGACTTGCATTCACACATGAACAAACAAAAAGATGTGAACATGCATTTACTATACTAATTGTTGTGTTAGTTATGATAATATCATAAAATAAATATTCAACTTGAACACATGATATGGTGGGATGGGAAAAGTATTCCTTTTGTATTAATCTTCACAAGAGTAAACTTACAATATGTGGTCGACACTGCTCCTCGAAACTGGTCCTGGGCTCCTCTTCAACTGTCCTCCAACTACTTTTATTTATACTTCTCTTTGCACAAGGATGGCTAAAGGTTGGGACAAGGGGAATGCTCAATTGGGTATAGTCTCTTTACTATGATTTTCCTCCTTTCAAATGGGACCTTTACCCATTCTTTTATAGGCTATAAGGAGCTATGTATTTGGTCGAATGACCGACCATGCATGGCCGAAAGGTTTAGTTATCTTACCCAAAGTTGTGTGTTCCATCAACAACTTTCCTTTTTTCATGATTTTGTAGGTACATGCGGGTTGTAGTGAGGCATCTAGCATGTACACTCGTGCATTAGTGCAGTAGGGCGCGTGGGCCTTTAAAAATGGTGTTTTTAACAAGAGTTGTTCAGTACTGGCTTCGCAAAGAAGGCATATGGGATGACCTGATGTTAGGTAAGTATATTTGGTGCAAATTAGGGTTATAACACCAGTGGATGATTAACCTGTTGGGGAGGACTAGGAAATGGGAAATATGGATTGTTATGTGGATAGGATCCATATGGAGTATAGGAAGTAGAGTTACTTCCACTACTACTAGGGTTATATCCAGGGGTTGGGGGTAGACATGTATTGGATTGAGAGACCGGATACGATATGGGTACTGGTGGGGGTGACCCCAATGACTGAGGGGGAACAACAGTATATGGCTATTGGTAAAGGGGAGAAGGGTAATAATATGGACCTCCATATATAGGAGGATATTGGGGTGTACCGTACATAGGTGGTGGTTGGATGTATGGATTTTGGTGTGTTTTGGTACCAATCATCCATCCGCTGAGTGAGACATCCCAGGTTTTTCTTGGACGAATGGTATGGGTCTGGGGATGTCAGGTAGTACTATGTATAAGTATCTCGACTACAAATAAATGAGTTCATACTGTTAAGACTTGATGATGGCTTCCTCTTCAGATTAGGGGAAGGTTGAGGCCACATCCTTGGTAAGGAGGGAGACAAGTGATCTAAAAAACCAATCAAGGCATTGTTGCTTGGTGGTTTTTTCTTTGCATAAGCTACGTCACCGATGACATTCATGAATGTGGTCAGCGATATGTGTGGCTGAGGTTTGTTTAAACTCTGAGAGAAATTCGAGACCATTGTCATGGTGGATTGGTTGTTGAAAGAAGGTAAAAAATTCTTTGGCCAATGATTCAAAGGTCACATGGGGCCTTGATTTTTCATCTACATACCACTTGGTTGATGGGCTAGAGAGTGTGCATTGAAATAACCTTAATCGGACGTAGTCATCCATGATGTTGTTTGAAGAGAACCATAAGTGGAAAGTCATGACATGGTTCGCAGGATCGTCTCCTGCCTTTCCTTCAAACTTGGGAATGTCTGAAGGTAATTTAGTGGGTAGTGGAGGCCATGTGGAGTCATGCAATATAGGATCATTTGTGAGTTTACTCAGATTTGGTATGTTGCGGGAAGCCAAGTATGGCATCTCGAGTGGTGGTGGAGGATTATTTCCAGCCATGGTGTGAGTGGTTTTTGTACCTGACGCGTGAGGGGGGATAGGTGGGGTGGTACTTCCTCCTTGGGAAGAAGTGTGCCCCCCACTTCCTTGTAAAGGAAATCTAGTGGACGGTTGACCTTGGGAAGTGGAACCAAGTAAATTGGAACCAAGCAAAGATGATCCCAAGACAGTATCACTCATAGGGGTGTGAGAGGGTTGAACCGATGAGTTGGAAAGACTAGGAACGCCTCCTTGAATGGGAGGGATATTTTGCAAGCGTCTAGAATGATGGGGGTTCTCTGGGTCCCCTACGATGTTTGACTTGTAAAATCAATGTGTGCAACTGGTGATGAGAGTAATAAATGAAAAAGAGACTTCGCATAACTTGGAACTTCACAATATATCTCACAATATTTTTGTAATCCATGTGGGAGAACAAAGAAAACAAATGCTTGTGTCCTAAAAGGACGTAACATCATTCCTCTCAAATAACACTGGACCTTCCAATAACACTCAACAGTGGCATCTGAAGCCACCAGAAGAGGAACTTGTGAAGGATGAAACAATCAGTTATAATGAGGGGTAGAGGGTGCATATCTCGAAAGGGCTAGCGATATTTCCAAATAGCCACACAAAATCCGATCAAGGTGCAATTGCAGCCCACAATTGCCACTTGGGTAGATGTCCTAAAATTTGTTCACTAGGTACCTTGGTCAAAGTGCGACATTTATATTTTCATCCTCAGAAATGGGTCACAGGTTGGATCTCATCCAAGAGGTGGGTGCCTCAAGGGGGGATGCACAGAACAATCGGATCTCGGCTTTCAACCCTTCATGGGCATCTCCCTGCCTTATGGTGTTAGGCACACTTGACTTGGAGGATTTAAAGTTCCCTATTTGACAACTTCTAATGTTTGAATATGTGAGAACCAGATAATGGGGAGTTATTTGGATGCCTATCCCCGGGATCCTACCTAGACTAAAAAATTTCTTTTGGCACCTCCTGTGGAGCAAAACTTAGTGAATTTTTAGAAAAAAATTAGATTTGGTTGTTTTGAGAGATTGGGGGTGTGAACCAATCTCATTCAAATTAAGTGGGAGTGGATAGTTTTGTCAAGAAAAGGGTGGGGCATTTCAGAATCACTTTGAATGAAACTTACTTCAACCTCCACGATTCTAGATGAAACTATGTGAGTGAGTAGTGACTTTGTGTGTGAGCAAGTGATAAAAATGTGCCAAATTTTTAATAAGTTAGATGTCACCTTGCCACATTTGGACTTCACGTGGTCCTTACAATTCTTGATTACCTAATTTACTAGATGTCATTGGTACAACCTTGCGGAATTTTAAAGTCCCTAGAGAACTAGCATGTGGACATGTGGGTCCTTACCAATCCTTTAAACTCCCTAATGTTATTTAATCTAAGAAAAATTTAAAAGACTATCCTAGATTGTGGACATGTGAGCATGTATGGGATTGTTACAATAACCATTAAACTCCCATAGTGATGTAAACTAAGAAAGTAGCTTCAAACTATCCTATCTTTGAAACATGTGGGCATGTATGGGCCCTTACAAATTTAACATGTTCTTGAAAAGAAACTAAGAGGAGTCTCAAAGGGGACTATTGTCCTCTCCTAAATATTTTGTCTTTAAGGGAGATGAAATCTTCCAATCATTTTTCTGATTCTCAATATTGCTCTGTGGTGCGAGAGAAGAACATACTCTATGATTGAAGTTCAATTTTTGGTCCCAATGCAAGTGGTTATATATGTGATATAGAATGATTCCAACTTAACTTCAATCAAAGAAAACCATCCATGTGGAAAAATGAAAGAAAAAAGACAATAAATATGGATTTTAACCCCCTAAGTGTCAATGTTTTGACTAACCCTTCATGTGGAGAGCGAATCTAAGTGTGGTGCATATTAAAATTTGCATAGAATCAAGTTTAAGAAGGTTATGGGCCTTCAACATATCACAAAAACCCTTACAATGTTTGAATTTCTAGACAAATGCATGGGTCATAGAGTAGACAGAGGTGCATGTTATTGGATTAATCTGTGAGTGCGGACACAAACCGATCTCCCTAGATCCACCTGGATCTAGAACAAAACAGGACAGAATATACCGCTTTCCCTAGATCTAACTATTGAATTAAATTGGAAGTGAGAAAAAGATATGTACCTTGTAGTCCCTTCCTTGGACTCTGTTGTTCCTTGCTTCGCTCCAGCGCTCTTGTGCGGTCAAGATCAAAACAACACAAACCAACCAAAGTGAAAGAAAATAATATATCCAATAGCTAATCTATACATATGATCAAGGAATTATGTAATAAAGTAGATCTCACTTTATGGGCAAGAAATATATCACTGTATCATATTAATTGAAAGAGAAACTTACAACCAGAGCCTTGATGTCATAAGGTCCCTTCCTACTGTCCTTCGTTCCCCACACACTTCTTTCTCCAAGGATTCTGAAACCATAGATCTGATAGCTACTCACAATCTATCTTGACAAAGCAAATCTCAAATCCACTCTAACCAAGTCAATAATTCCAAGCCAAAGAACCCAAGCTAACAAAAGCTCATCCAATCTAACTTTCTCCATGAGAATTCCTATCCTTTTATAAGTTGAAGAAGATAAGGTGAGGAGGTTAGGATGATCCCACTAAATCATGAAAGCGAGTAAGATCCAAACCATTCAGATGCCACCTCACCATAGAAGCTTCCCTTTCTATAAGATTCACGAAAACGCTCATTTTTCCCACGTGCTGGAATTCTCGCACCCTGGCTATAGTGAAACCTGCGAGAATGGGTCATTCTCGCACCCTGCCTATATAGCAACCTGCGAACACCTCACACCCTGGCTATTAGTGAAACCTACGAGAATGGGTCATTCTCGCACCCTGGCTATATAGCAACCTGTGAACTTCCCTTTTTATAAGGTTTTTACATAGGAAAAAGCAATTTCTTTTCTCAGGAGAAGTTCTTCTCCCTTCTCTCTTTAGGAACTCAGGCCACTGACCCCTCTGAAGGAAACAAATAGGTTTACATCATTAATGATCATAGGGATGACGAAAATAATGTGTAACAGTGCATGTGGCACCAATGTGCAAACCAGGAATGCCCTATTGGCGCAGGTGCATAGAAGGATCTGAGAAACAAGGTTATCTTGGTACATGTTCTCGGAAGGTTTGCCCATGGGCTAAAAAACCCATGCACTTTATATTACACGGTTAGGAAAAAAAATTTAGATGAAATTCTCTTATGTCATCTCTGAATTTATCTTTTTGCAGGCAGGCTTGGGCTGGTTATGGTTCCTGCAAGTTAAATAAACCAAAAAGAAGTTCTCAAACAACCCAAATGGGGAGGAAATTGATACCTATCCCCAGTATGGTGACCAATCTGTTGTATCCTTTTCATCACCTAAATGAGAAAAAGAAGGACACTTACAAGTCTAGTTGGGTTAGCTAGACAGGACAGAAATGAGTGCAAGAGTTAGAAGCATCAAGCACAATAAGAAAATAAACAACTAATCTAATAAAAATTAAAGAAAATAAACTAATGTGCATAAGGAAAACAGAACAAAAGAAAGGCCGATATTCATGCCACCAATGGATAGATTGTATTAGTGGGCAAGCACCAAAGAGAAAGGGAGACTTATGGGTCCCCTCTTCCTCCAAAGGAATGCTCTTGAACCCCCATTGATTGAGCTCTTCTTACAAATAACAAACTAAAAGGAAATGGTGAAGAAATCCAAATCTCATTCACACAAGAGGTGATATCAATGGCCCAATGAAATGATGCTTATATGCTTCAATGAGGAAAGAGGTTCCTTGCAGAAGAATAGAGGCAGCATAACAATACAAATAGATTCTTCAAAATTTAGTGCACCCGTGGCCTCTTTTTATTTCAAATCTTTGAGGAATTATCCAACTGGTCTTGAGTGTGAACAAGGGGCCCTTTAGGTATTTGACCAGCCCCCCACTCAGATTCAGCTCGGATTTGGGGGTCAAATTGACTTGGGAGCAGAACCAGAAGTGTGTGGGAGAATGACCAAAATCATTAATGCGTCGTTTTGAAGTGTGCACAACTTTTTGGGTTCATAGTCGTGCATCAAGCACACGTGAACTTTTTCGGCATTTTCGATTGGCGCACGTGGGTGCAATTCCTTTGCATTCTGAGTGCATGTTGATTTTATAACCAATTGTATAGTTTATGCCTTTTGGAAATGCATTTTTTATGCCATGAGTGAAATAGGTGTTTGGAGATGTTGGATTCCTGTAACCTTTTGCGGATGAAATTTCAATGATAACAGAGATGTTGTTTTCAGAGAGGTAAAATATATTTCCAAACAGAATTCCTACCAAGGCCAGAAGAACCTGAGAAAATAGAGTTGGAGTTGGATGATGCAAAATCTGAATCGTCTGAAGTAGATGATGATGAAGAAGAAGAACCTCATACGCCAGTATTGAGGAGATCAATGAGGGAAAGAAGTAAACAAGAAAGGTATAGTCCACCTAATTTTCATTCCAATTTTGCTTTATCTATTACTGATGATGATCCTAGAATTGTCAGGGAATCAGTGAATTCAGAGGATAGTAAACTCTGGAAGAAGGCCATTTTTGAAGAAATGGATGCCTTGGATAAGAATGAGGGATGGGATATAGTTGATTTTCCAGCTGGAAGAAAATCTGTCGGTAGAAAATGGTTGTTTAATAAGTTTAATGCAAAAGGAAAAGTGGAGAAATACAAAGCTTGGTTAGTAGCAAAAGGTTATTCCCAGGTAGAGGGAATTGACTCTGGTGAGATTTTTTCTCTTGTTGCTAAGTTAACTTCTATTAGATTTATTTTATCTATTGTTGTTTCTTTTGATCTTGAAGTGGAACAGGTGTATGTGAAGACAACATTCCAACATGGGGATCTGGAAGAAGAAATCTACATGAATCAGCTAGAAGGATTTGTAGTGAAGGGAAAGAAAGAGCTAGTCTGTAAGCTAAAGAAGTCACTATATGGTCTGAAGCAATCACCTAGGATGTGGTACCAAAAGTTTGACACATACATCCTTGGATTGGGATTTTTGAGAAGCAGGGTTGATCACTGTGTATATTCCAAGAAGGATGGTAATCACTTCATTTATGTAGTGTTGTATGTTGATGACATGTTGTTGGTAGGAAATAACATGGATTTTATTAAGGAGGTTAAATCGCAACTATCCTCCAAATTTGACATGAAGGATATCGGTGTTGCTAGCTTCATTCTGGGAATGGAGATTAAAAGAGATCGTGTAAATAGGAAACTCTGGTTGAATCAGAGAAAATATGTTGAGACGATATTGTAGAGGTTTAATATGCATGGAAGTAAACCAGTCAAGGTTCCTATTCCTATAGGTGTAAAGTTATCTGCAAATCAGTGTCCCAAGACACATGAAGAAGAACATGACATGTTCCATGTTCTGTATGCTAGTGTAGTTGGCAGTTTGATGTATGCAATGTTTTGTACTAGACCAGACATTGCACATGCAGTGGGATTTTTGAGTAGGTACATGTCAAAACCAAGGAAAGAGCATTGGACAACAGTAAAGAGGGTCTTCAAGTATTTGCATGGCACTACCAATTGTGGATTGTGCTACCAAGGAAGACCAGGATTGGACAAACCGGTGGAAATACATGGCTTTGTTGATGCATACTAGGCTGGAGATATGGATCGCATAAGATCTACAAGTGGGTATGTTTTTAACCTATTTGGAGGAGCAATCAGTTGGATGAACAAAATATGGGTTGTAGTGGCACTCTCAACTACAAAAGTTGAATACATGGAAGCCACTCATGCAAGCAAGGAAGAAGTATGGTTATAGATATCGTGTTTAGGTATTGGGTTGGTACAACAAGAAGTGAGATTATATTGTGACAGTTAGAGTGAAATCTTCCTAGCAAAGAATCTATCTTATCATTCGAAGACAAATCATATTGATGTTCAGTATCACTTTGTGAGAGATATGGTTGAAGAAAAGAAGGTGTTGCTGGAAAAGGATGACACTTTGAATAATTTTGCAAATTCATTGGTAAATTCTGTGAGCACAAAATATTTCTCTTGGTGTAGAGAAAAAATGGGCATTGTTGCCCTGGATTGTTGACAATATAACCCTATGGACCCCTAGATGCAAAGAAAACAACAAGTGGGAGAATGTTGGGTATGTGTTATATTATTTGCATGTGTGTGTGTGGGTGCGTCAGA
>SNQJ01S0031319.1:0-17428 GCA_010110895.2 Picea sitchensis | reverse complement strand
CCCGGTTGAGGGTTTCCGGTAAAGATCTCTGTGTATTCTGTGTATGAGCCATTGATTAATTTCTGTATTGCTTAAGAATATATATGCATTGCTTTACTTCGCAGGTTTAAAACTTACAGGGGTAAGATCAACAAAGAAATGAATGATATAGGACTCCCCAAGTTCGATGACCCTGATAACTTCATCGACTTATGTGACATAATAAAATCACATGCCAAGTAGGATTCACTAAGGGTCAAAGAGATAGCCAAGGTTACCGATACATCACCAGGACAAGTGAAAATATTTATGGAACATTTGATGAAGGCTCAAACTGTGATACAACAGTTAAACACCAGTCTAGTGAAGTACCGAGCGCATGCGGTGGAAATCAAAGGATTCTACATAGCTCTAATGTAGCAGCACAAGTTCCCATGGGCCCAAACCTGCGAAGAGATGTTTTTCAGTTGGTCTGAGTATGAGAAAAATCATTCTTTCAAGGAACTATCCTGAGTTGACTATTAAAGAAACTGTTAGAAGATGATGCCACGTGGCATATTTTTCTTTGCTTAAACTGCACTTAGCCATTTTTTTCAGTTGAACTTTAGATTATAAATAAATACATCAACCAATTAGTTAGAGGTTGATGGTTGTGGCAAGAACTCTTTCTTTCTAGTTGTTAAGAATTATTTTGAAGCTGCTTTGAATTGATAAGTCCTTCTGAACCAAAGACAAGTTATTTTCATCAACTACATGTGTGATTGGACGTGGAGAAGAACTGTTTCCTATCATGTTTCATGAATGATGTTGTAATGAGTAAGAGAAATTGATTTTGTTGTTAAGTTATCTGGTGCAATGTTTTTTTGTTATTTTCTTTAATGATGAAGATGAATCGTTGTGCTATTATGTGATGAATGGTTCTGGTAGATGAATTATTTTGCTTGCCATTATCTCATTACATATGTGTTTTCTTTCTGGTATTTAGTATCTTACACAGTAATTGGATTCTCACATGGTTAATGTATTAGTACTAGGCCTATGGTATAAAATTGTCATCTACATGCTTGAGAAGCGGGTTATCCCAAGTTCAACCTCTTCCTCTTAGTTAAGATTAATTCCATTTTTGTTGCCAAGTTGGTTTATACTAGCTTACATCTCATATCAGTCCCACCCAAGATAAAATATACAAAAGAGAATAGTCCAAACTGAAGGAAGAGTCTTCACAAGAAAACGTAAAGCCCATCGATAATTTGGCCGGATCGCAAGATCTGGAGAACCATTCCACTATTAAATGTTGCAAATTCTAATTGGGCCTTGGTGGTGGGTTTGGTTCCTATTTTTGAGTCAAGGTATTTAAGACCCATCAACATAATTGGCGATAGAAGGAGGGCATGAGAATGAATGGATGTACATATATTATACTGAGTATTTCAAACAGCCTATAGATTCAAAACAACCCACATGCATGGCTAGTCATTCCCAAGACAACCCACACACGTTGAGTACTCCTAGAACAAGTAACTCAACCCAACCCGAGGAAGAACCTTTTCACCCTGAAATACCTTACACTATTCCTCACGAGGAGGTGAATCAATTCAGAAGGATCACAAGAGCCTATGCTCAACATATCGGTGTGTTGTCTTTAGCTCCCATACTCCCTCTAAGAAAATAACAAAGCAGACCAGTGGTTATTAATCCTGACAAGGTTTTAGTACACTCGATAGAAGACTTAATAGATTTTTCAATTACCGAAATCCAAGAACCTCTTGATTTGATACCCAAAACTCCAGCTGGCGACATCTCAGAACTGGACAATTTTTCAGAAGAAGGGGATTTTAACTCAGGGTTTAAAGATATGGAAGGCAAAAAAAACCATAATGATAAAAGGGAGAAATCACCTTTGAACAATCAACCCTGGTTATCCAGAGATGCTTTGGCCCTCCTAGGACTAGTTCATAACCTTCCCCATCATCCAAAGAAGTTGCTTCCCAAGTTCGATCCTGAAACCTTTGGATTTCCTGAAGATCATATCAAGAAATTTATACTAGTGATCAAGCTTATGAACGACCAACATGAAGACCTAGTATGCATAATTTTCCCCTATATGTTTGAAAATTTGGCTTCCATGTGGTACTTCAGCCTATCGATAGGATCTAAAACTAGTTGGACGAAGTTCCAGAAATATTTTCTAGACAAATTTATCGAAGAAACTACTATGGGAGCTTTGATGGATGCGTTGTTCGCCACCACCATGAGTTAGAAAGAAAGGGTCAAGGACTTCAATCAAATATTCACAACCATCTTGAACAGGTTCCATCCCTAATCTAAGCCAACTCAGGAATTACAAATCGAAGTTTATGTTAATGCTCTCCTAGCTTCCATTTCCATGTTCGTAAATAGGGCTGCTAAACGAACCCTAGCTGAGAATTTTGAAGAAGCCAAAATGATAGAATTCCATATGAATGGGTGTAAAGAAGGTCAGGTTTCATTATTTAAGAAAGAAGCTCAACCTCCCCCCAGGAGAGGACTCCTTTTGACTAGACCACCAGGGAAACAAGCAGGACAAACTCCCAACAAAGGTAATGGAGACATAGAAGATCTACAACGCATGGTTAAAAAACTATCAAATGAGATTAGAGAAATGAAGAGAAATGCAGGGGAAGGAAACCAAGGCTAGAGGCCCTACAAGATTTTCTTTAAAAGGAACCCACCTTTCAAGGCAATTAAACCTCCCCCAGCCAACTTAAATATCGATATAGGGAATGTGGCATCTAATTCTTTCTATATGTATCACCAAGAAAACCACTCCAAAAGAGACTTACCTCAATGGGTGCACGCCATGAATTTGATGGCCAATCAGTTTCTAGATGAAGTCTCCCTGACCGAACAATCGAGAATTTCAGTTATGAATATTTCCAACCAGGAAGAGGTTGATACACCACAAGATACAACCATGCTGATATGGGATCCCAACTTGTTCATGCCTTTCGATGACTTGTTTGAGTCTCAAGAACCACCCGTCGAGGTATCGGTGGTGCATATGCACAATGAAGGTCCACCTATCTCAAAATACATCAATGCTACCCCCGATCGCCCGAAAACACCTTTTTCTCCCAGCAAGAAACCTATAAGCATCCATACCTAAGAATCAACCAAACTTGATTACAACATAGTTGAAGATTTGAAGACGTTAAGGGATAACATATTAGTCATGGACATATGCAGGATCCCTCATCATAAGGACTTATTCCTACAAGATTTGAACTTGGTAGAAGACCCTATGACTAGAAATGGTCAAGAAAGAAATCTATCTTCCACAGACTTCGTAAATAAACCAACCATGAATACATGTTCGAAAGATAAGAAAGGGAAGCCTTTCATCCCACCTTTCCTCTTAACATTTGAATTTTTCAAAATGAACCTCCATAATTGTTTGGTAGATTCAGGAGCATCTTCCAACATTATTCCCTTGTCAATTTTCTGAAAATTAAATGTTGCTCCTCTACAGAGCGACAAACACGTGGTACATCTAGATAGGACCCAGGTCAAAGTCATGGGGGGACTCAAGGATGTAATGATCAGAATAATGACACATCCTAAATTTGTGCAAGTGATTGAAATCATCATGGTAGACATCCCAAAGGCCTATGGGTTATTACTAAGTTGATATTGGTCTGAGAAGTTAAATGGGTACTTTAACATAGAATGGGAACACCTTTGATTACCACTAAAGGGATACAAGAATATAATCAAAATCGATAGTGAGAGGTATCTGAAACATACGCTCACTGATATAGAAACCTTGAATGAACCCTCGTCTATAGATTTCCCTATGCTAGACAATTATTCTTGTGATTCCCACTTCGGAAAATTTTCCCCTGTCTTATCTGATGTCCCCCTCACTCAAAACTCTGAATTTTTTTTTCAAGAAAAATTGCCAATACCAATAGGAGACATCCTCCTCTACCAAGACCCTACATTAGAATTTATGGAACAAGAGATATGATAACTAAAAATAAATAAGAAAGAATAAGAGGATGATTTCAGTCCACAAAATTTGGACCATATACTTTGAAGCATCTAAATTGCAGGAGGGATCGAGGGCAAGGTGCATCCTCATTGATCCAAAAGGTAAACGTTATTTCCTGTCCTGTGGACTAGGATTCGAATGCACCAATAACACCACCGAGTATGAATCTCTAGTACAAGGGTTAAATAAATCCATAGACTTGAATGTCAAAGAATTGAAATTTTTTAGGGACTCAAAGATTATCATTAGACAAGTAAGGAATACTATACACTACAATTCCCTACACCTGAAGAATTATCAACAAGAAGTGCATAGGTTAATGGAACATTTTGAAGCTTTCAATATCACCGCGATCCCCAGAGCAAAGAACATCCTTGCTGATTCCTTGGCCATTGAAGCTTCGAGGATGCCACGTCTAGAGGACTATGAAGCCTCCTGGTTCACTATGGAAATACTCTACAAACCATCGGTGCCTAACAATATCTCTAATTGGAAGGTCTTTGAAGGAGATGAACAAATCATAAGCTTCCTGACTAACCAAGACAATTTCAAATATTTAGCCATTGACGATGAGGTATTCCAGGAGAAAGTGATATAAACTGATCCTCGAATAGGCCATCTTATTGATAGATCAAAATATCACATCATCTTGAAGGGGATAGCTAATCGAGAAAGTTTGTTTGACCTTAAAGAACTCTTTAGGGGGCCTAAGAACGTTAAGACCAGTAGCTCATGTCTCTTGCATGAAACTATAATTCTCGGAACCCCAGAAAATACAAATAATGTGAATCTCAGCAAGACCATATCTAAAGAGGAAAGAAAGGATTATCTCAAACTGTTCATACAATATCAAGATGTCTGTGCATGGTCCTACCAAGACCTGAAAACCTACGACACTCGGATCATTCAACACACTATATTGTTGAAACCTGAGGTGAAACCTTTACAACAAAAGCTCTGAAAGTATCAACCATCCTTGGAGCCTCTCATGTATCAGGAATTAAAGAAACTTTTATATGCCAAGATCATTTTCCAGGTCAGGCGTTCCTCCTGGGTAGCAAATCTGGTTCCTGTAAGGAAAATGTATGGAGAAATTTGCTTATGTGTAGATTTTAGAAATCTCAACAGAGATTCCGAAAAGGACAATTACCCAGTCCTGCCAATGGAGCAACTCCTACAAACCATGTCTGGCTCGGATATCTTCTCCCTACTGGATGGTTTCTCAAGTTACAACCAAGTCTTGGTTTTGGAGGAGGATCGTTTAAAAACTACCTTCTAAACCAAGTGGGGAACCTTTGCTTATAAACACATGCCTTTTGGGTTAATCAATGCAGGAGCGACCTTCTAGAAGTCCATGGACATAGAATTTTGAGGACTAATCAACAAGTGTGTGGTAGTGTATCTATACGATGTAACCATGTATTCAAAGAACAGAGAAGAACACATCCAACACTTAACTCAAATTTTTGAAAGGTGGAGGAAATACGGTGTATCCTTAAATCCAAAGAAAACCATTTTTGGCGTCGAGGAAGGTAATATGTTAGTTCATATCATATCCCATGAAGGTATTCGCATAGACCGAGAAATGATTAAATCCATAGCTCAACTCTCGTTTCCCCATAGAAAGAAATCTATGCAATCCTTTTTCCGAGCAAATCAATTTTGTGAGGAAATTCACTCCCAATTTCGTGGAAATCATCAAATCCTTACAAAAGATGATTCACAAATATGTCAAATTTAAGTGGGATGATGAACGAAAGGGTGCTTTCAAAAATATTAAAACTAACATATCTCGGGCCCCTGTGCTACGAAATTCTTATTTCAATAGGGATTTCTTCCTCTATACTTTTTCCTCTGACCAATAGTTGGTTGTAGTATTGACTTAGAAGGATGATGACAACAACAAATCTATGGTGTCTTTCATGATCACTAATCTCCAGGGATCCAAGCTTAAGTATCCTTCTATTGACAAACATGCCTATGCGGTATACAAGGCAATAAACACTTCAGGTCTTACATCCTCAAGAACCACACCAAAGTGATTGTGCCTCACCCTATAGTCTGATCCTTGTTTACTCACCAAGAGATGGGGGAAATACAAGGGAAATGGATGGAATTAGTCCAAGAATTTGATCTAGATATCAAACCTTCCAAGCTTGTTAAGGGACAAGGGTTGTGTAAACTCGCAGCTAAATCCCAGGACCAAGCAAATGAAGATTATGGATGGGAGAATGAAATGGAATTATGGTGTGGTGAAGCTTCATACATTTCCCCAGGGCCCGAGTCTTGGTATAAGAATCTGACCTACCTCCTACACCATGGGGCCTGCCCAAAATATCTCAACCCCAGGGAAAGGAGAGCTCTCAGGTTAAAATCTGCACAATACCACCTAAAAATTTGATACTCTTTCGGATTAATTATGATGGAGTACTCTTAAGATGTCTCGAATGTGAATATGCAGACAAATTCTCGAAGGAACTCCATGATGGCCTTGCTGGTGGCCATTTCACAGGAAACACCACCACTCATAAGATACCGAGAGTTGGTTATTATTGGCTCACCTTGTTCAAAGATGCCCATACCTGTTGAAACAAGGTATGAATTTTTATCTCTAACCAAAGACTTCATTTTTTCCTAGTATGGAGCCTCCCTAATATTAAAAGAAAAAAAAAAGGGGACAAAATGAAACCTTTCATGATTTGGATTTCGGCATTTGATAAAGTAGTCATTCCGAAGTTCACAACTCCAAATTCCCGGTGCTGAATTTCTGAAAGGGATCTTAATTTTTCTAAAAATTATATATATATAAAAAAGGGGAAATAGATGTTATAGATCCCAATGTGCTTTTTCGCAAAGTACCTTTAAGTGTGATTAATTAAACCCTTAATCATTATCATTGAATCTTAAATCTTTTGGAGTTTCGGGTTTCCCAGTAATGAAGCGCTCTTGAAATATAGGTCTACGATTTCCCATTTCCTGATTTTCGAAAGTCTTAATCATGGCTAAACTTGATTATTTAATGTTTTAATACAGATGATTAACGTCTGATTTAAGCTATTCGCTTTTCGCATTCAGGGGTTTCATATGACATATCTCTTGGGTACGTGATCCATGAAACTCCGAAATGTGAAATCATAAACTCTAAAACAAAGTCTTAAACTTGAAATAAGTCAATTTAAAACATGATTAGTAATCACTAAACTTATTTCGGGCTTCGGGATTCGGTGTTTTAAGAAATAGTCATTTCAAAACTCCAAGTTGAAATTGTCGATAAATGATAATATCCGTAACATGACAAATTAAGATTTTTAAGTTTAAATGCATATATTTGAGCTCATATTCTTCATTTAAAACATTAAAGTCTTACTACCTGTCTCAGTATGTCCATTAAAGGATGAGTTAAAAGAACTATAGCTCTGCATTTCAAATTTTATTCTTATCTTTTACAATCACGAGTGAGTTGTATTCATCCAGGCTTATAGATTTTCTCGTCTGCAAACAGGTTTTTAATCTAGTGCAAAATGCTATGGCACCTAAGAGGGTACTTAAGAGAGTTGAGAAAACTGTTGAAAGCATAGGTATAGAAGGAGATGTCGTAGTTGATACCACACCCCATGCTATTGATTCTATCAAATCTTGGAGGCAAATCTTTGAGAATCTAGATTATGAAATTAAGAACTTCCCACATGATTCTAAGAACAAAATTCGAGACATAGAGGAGTCTAAACTTCACAAAATAGCAGCACACCCACGACTCATGCCATATAATGAAATGATATATTGGGCTTTAGAGAGAGCAGACACGAAGACAAGGATCATTCTGGACAGTCGTGGGGTCGTCATTGGTTCCCTCAGGCCAGAACATATACAAGTAATGTACATGTTACCCCCTAATCCTAAGTATATTTATAATGATGAATTCATAACCGAATTCCAAAGAAAGGAATGCACAGAGGCAAATTAGACATACCCTAATATAATTAGAGGCTGGTGGGGAGTGCCAGCAAAGTTCAGGGCCGATACTCATGGGAAATATGCCACAGCCTCACTAAATGAATACATGGTCTATGTAGCCATGATGCTTTGTAGACTCTTCAAAAAGAAAAGCCCCACTCATTTCCCTACGACATGGGTGCCTCTTCTTCATGAAGCAACTGAAGGTTTTAGTTTCAACTGGGACAAAATCCTATCAGATAATTTATCTAAGGAGGTAACAGAGCAGCAAACCGCAAAATCCAAGGGTCAACTAGTGTCCTTCTATATGTCCGCCTACATCATGGATGCCATAT
The DNA here is from genome assembly GCA_010110895.2 of Picea sitchensis. NCBI lineage: Eukaryota > Viridiplantae > Streptophyta > Pinopsida > Pinales > Pinaceae > Picea > Picea sitchensis. The sequence goes on along the minus strand of SNQJ01S0031319.1, from coordinate 9,130 downwards.
GCTTCATGACCCCTTTTCCCTCTGATGAATTGGAGTTGGAACCCAACCTCCAACAAAACCATTCATGAATATTATTCTAAGTTGTGGGAAGAAAATGCTAAGGATTCCTTCTACAAAATCTGCCACTTCATGGTGATTTTGTTGCACCATATGATGTATGGATGCGAGCCTCCCCATATTTCTGAGTTAGTCATGGAAAGTCTCAAGGCCATTGTTGATTGGTTTATACAGGAAATTTTTTCCTACATTAGGGTTTTCGGATGTTCGATCCCTCCCAACGCACTACCAAAATCCCTCCCTGATAGACTGGTATGTAGGGAAGTGGCTCATCAGATAGTAATAGGTGGCATCGGGAATGAACTAAAAATGGCCCAAAAGAGATTCTGGCCTATTTTCCCTGTGCAGGTTGGGAAATATTCGCTACTCAATCTAGGGCATTCCAAGGTTGAGGCAGCCACATTAGGAGAGATAAAGTTGCTAAATCTCGATCATAGGAAATATGATCCCCATAAAATTGTGGGTAATCACCAAGTCAGCTGCAATCTGAAAGCATACAAACATGAACAATCCCCTTGTGACGACATGTTCAGAGGAGTTACAAGTTATGATGAAGTGTTGGCCAGGTTTCAATCTTTGTCACCTGACTTGAAAAACAATTTCTTGAACTTCCAGAAACATTGTAGAAGTGGTTTACCCGAGGTATTACTAGGAGAAGCATCAACTCAACCTCCAGAAAAAGGAAGCATACCACCAGGTTTTGGATCATGAGGGAAGAATAAAGAAAGTACAAAGATAATTCCAAAAGGGATCGAAGAGTCTCCATGGAAAATAGAAGGACAAAAGGCAGAGAAATCAAGAATGAAAAAAGGGTCTTAGACACCCCAAGTGTCTGATAAACCAGATTTCCCTTTGTCATCTACAATTCATGGTAATACCCCCAAAACAACAAAGGAGGTAAGATCTACAGAACTAGGTGCTCCCATCGCCTCTTTGACTCCATTACAATCCACTTTCGGTTTCCCCGAGTTGGGAGCCCTATATGTTAGTGACCTTGAGCCCATATCCAGAGAAGAGATTCCTCCATCTGATTATTTTTTCAGTAAGAAGAGAAAGGCAATGTTGAAGCAGGAAATGCATCATAGGGAAAATGCAATGGTAAAGAGGCACAAAATCATAATAGATGGGAAGAATTTAGAGGAATAAGATTTTGCTACCGAAGTAGCTGGTTCTATGGGAGCATTAGCCATAGCTAACCAGTTCACTGTTGAAAATATGAAAGTACGTCTGAGATAGAGAAACCTCATGATCGCTAAACTACAAGGCCAATTAAAGGAGAATGAAAAAAGGATTAAAGAAGGTATAAATAAAGGTCTGGACCAAGCTAGAGTCGGGGATAAGAAAGAGATTCAATCCTTGAAAATAAGCCTTAGTGAGATGGAAGAGAGAGTGTAGAAAATTCAAATGCAAGAAGAAATCATAAATCAATTACAAACAAAATTAAAGTCAATTGAAGATCTAGTCATAGATCTGAAAGTTTTCTAGGCCCAATCACTGGAAGTGCATGCAGAGCTAGAAGTTGAACAACAGAAGTTGATTTCCAAGATGGAGATCCTCCAAAATCACTTCCATGAATCAAGAAATTATTTTGATAACATCATCATGAAGGAAAAACAAGCTAGAGCAGCAAGGGTCGCTCTTCAAAGGGCAATCATATGTTCAACGAATGAAGAGACATCCAAAAATACAAAATAATCAGCCACAGAGAAAATCAAAGGTGACATTATGCTCAAAGTATGGGAAGCTAACATAATGGAAAAAAAAAGAATAGTTAAAGAAATCAAAGACGACTACTAAGAGGTTTTCGATCTCTTATACAAAGGGTCATTAAGTGTCGGGAGAGAGAAGAGAGCAGAAATCCCACTCTAGCCAGTGATTGTCTCTAAGCCTTTTGAGAAATGGGGGTTAGATATCATAGGAGAAATCACACCAAGCTCTTAAAAAAAACACAAGTACATTCTGACTGCCACTGATTACTTCACAAAATGGGCAGAGGCTATCCCTTTGACTCATGTAAACAAAAAAGTGGTGATCCAATTCATAGAGAAACAACTAATCATGAGGTTTGGTGTCCCTTCTGTCCTTGTTTTTGATAATGCAACTTACTTCTCTTCCACCCGACTGATGGAGTTTTCTTTGGACAAAGGAATCATAGTTAGGTACTCTTCAAATTATTATCCACAGGGAAACGGGGTGGCAGAATCGACCAATAAGAACCTAGTAAGAATACTAAAGAAGACAATTGCAAATAACTAAAGGAATTGGCATAATCTACTCCATAACACTTTGTGGGATGATAGGGTCACACCCAAATAATCCATTGGAAATTCCCCATACTTCCTAGTTTACGGACAAGAATCTATTCTCCCAAATGGGCTTTATCTCCCATCTCTTCAACTAGCCCAAGATTCCAATAGGGATCCCTCCTCGGTCATACAACAAAGAATTGATACTTTGCTCATGCTATAAGAGGAGAGAGAAAAGGCTAAGTTGAAATTCGTAGGTTAACAATCGATACTCAAAAGGTTGTTTGAAAAGCATAAGGCCAAAGAGAAGGATTTTGAAATAGGAGACTTAGTACTGAAATGGGACAGAGCAAATGAGCCCAAAGGGAAACATTCTAAGTTTCAGAATCTATGGCTTGGACCTTTCCAGGTGGCTGAGAAGATTGGGGTAGGCACTTATCGATTACAAAATCTGAGAGGGAAACCTAATGCCCTACCAGTAAATGGCCAAGACCTCAAACAATATTTCCAATAAAATAAAATTAAAAAAAAGGGAGGGATTTTGTTTTAGTGTTTTCAGGATTTCGAAATAATTTTCTTTTCGGTTTTCATTTTTTTGGATTTCTGTGCTTTTGAAAGTTGTGTTTAGCGGGACAATGGTTGACCTTAAGTCATGTGACATATAAAACTCTATTTTGAACTCATCTCTCACATACAACACAAGAAGCATCAAGGAACTTCCGGTTTCTTTGAGGAGCCCTCCATCTAACCCATGCAAACAAACAACTTTGAAGAAATGCTAGAAGTGTCTGCCTAGTGGTTTGGTAAGACCTTAAGGGTAATAAGGAAATCCAAAAAGGACTACATGAACCTGAACACAAAGCTAGCAAAGGGTCCACCTAACCATCTCACTTTGGAAAATAAACAGATGTCATCCTCTCTCACTCGCTCAGGGTATCATGCTGAAATAAAATGGACATTATCAAAAGAGTGATCAGTAGGGGAGGGTATGCAAATATCTCCACCAGGGCTATAAATTCTCACTGGCAGTGGAGCAAGGTCTGTGATGTCAGGGTGAATCTGTCGGGGCTGTGGACACTTGCTGGTAGCAGAGAAACACCAAAGCGATGGAGTAAAGGTAACTAAGGGCTTCATGCCAGTGAATGCTTTGCTAGTCTTTTGTAAAAGGGGATGTAAGTCAGGCTTACAGGAAATGAAGGAGGAATAAAGGTTAAAACCCCACAGGCATACCTGGAAGCATCAACCGAAGGACTTCAATTTTCCACAGGTAAAAGAGGCTCTTATTTAAAACCAAGAAAGTTTCTCCACCATCTTTCGTACCAGTCGAGCATGAAGGAAGAACAAAGATTTTGTGCTCACCCAGTGAATCACCATTTGTTGAGCACTCAACACATCCTAAAAGTCTACGTAAAATGTCACTTTTTGGGTACCACTTGATCTTTTGGCATTGTTCGATATGAAAAATGTGTCCTTCTCTTATCTCTTTTGTTTCTCTTTAAGTCTTTAAAATCTTGCTTGGACATGTGACAAAATCATTAATTTAAAAGACGAATATCTAAAGTAGAGAAATGACAATCAAAGTTTTCCTGGACGCGCTTAAGGATTTTGGCATCGGGAAGGACTAAACGTGAAACAAATGCTAGAGAGAATCAAACTTGTTGAGCCTCGATGTTCATCGGCATCAGCAAATGAAAAATTTCTTTTGCGACAGGCACCACCTAGAATATCGACGATGACCAATTAATTTGGCATCGGCAAAAGGTTAGGGAATAAGCATTGAACGAAAAACGAAATAATAATCACTGATCTCCGGGACATTTTTGGCATTGGGAGTTTCAAAGGACGATAACCCCTGAAGAAACTATGCGTTGATTTTTGAACATTGATCCTTGATACTCACCCGACATTGGCAGTCACAATATCTAGCTCAATTTAGTGCGATCGACGTAAACGAAGTCCCGAGTGAAACCCTTACCCATGAGCTGAGTTCTAGGTTTTCTTATAATAAGCTTCGAGTTAGTAACGCCATGTCAACATCATTCGACATCGGAAGTTTCTAAGGGAAAATATCAATGAACTTACAAAATAACTCAGAACAATGGTAATTACAAAATCACATAATTACGAGAAGCTTAAATAAGAGCACGATAGATTTACACGCAAAGAGGAAACATGATGCTTTCAATTTCTATGACTAGAATCTGTTCAAGAAAAACATTTTTGAAATTTCATATATTAAGGTTCCCGTTGGGCTTAGGTTACATACAATAAACAATACCAACACCTTGGCCAACTGACCCGGTTACATCAATAATGTGAAAATTCTCACAACAAAAAGGGAAAAATATCAAAACATACGTCACTTCCGAGAATACAAAACAAGGGTCTGCCCATCATGTATCTCCTGCACACATACCTTCTCCCAGACTACTCTGTGTGCCTTGAAATGCTCTTATTTTCTCATCCTCCATCATCCTCTATGCTTCGCGCAGCTGCACAATCGTATCTTGTGATTCCTAAAGCTTCCTATTGAGCCAATTTGTGCTTCCTTCGTGACCTGGTGGTGTTGATACCTCCTGGTTCTGTTCCACCAGTTTTCTCCGCAATTCTCTATTTTCTTGATAAAGTTAGGCTATGACAAGTTGTGCCTGCTCCAACTACTGATTGGGGATTTCAACGTTAGAACCTGATACCCCCGTACTTCACATTCTGCTCTTTCTTCCTCAACTAGTAGTCCCGACAGGATCTAGCTGGGTAGCATGCATCATGAACTCCTCAACAATTGGGTGTGCACTTAGCTCAGTTAAGATGTGGCTTCCTCCTACTTCCTTATTTTTTCTGGGACTTCCCCTCCTCCGCAGTGTCATCTTTTAAGAGGGCGTGGCCTCCAACCTGTTTCCTTTAGATGAAATTTTCTCCACTTCGACCTCCGCTTCAAGCGCTGACATCATTTCAGAGAAAAGTTAAGGACCTCCTTTTGAAATCTCGGAGACACTCGATGACAATAAGAAAGAGTCCCAGTCATGTTGGGGTTTGGACTTGGTTCTCTGGCTGCCTTGCACACCCCGTCTCATGTTTTGAGGGGATCCCATGGAGCAACAGTGTGTGTGTCATTAGACATCCATAACTATATGAAGGGCCATAACACAGAGTCTGATAGAATTGGACTCGCAAGACCAGTCCCTACTTGTATACAAACTCGGTCGATGTGTAGAACCTGCACAGAACATCTAAGATTTATAGCAAAGCGGGGTAGTGAGACAGAATGTGCCAAGAAATACTCATATATTGTGACAGTATGTTTTGAAGAATTAACACGTCATATCTGCACGACGGATATGATCCAGGACGCATGAAACGTAGCCAATAGGAGTTGCAGAGAATATACGATACAATCATTTCCAATCTCTTTAATCTTCCCAACCTCCACTATTAGTGAATGATGGTTGGCACACCTAGTGATACAGCCTCTGGGTAACAAATTGCCTCGACCTGGGGGATTTAACAACTTCCTTTTTTGCGAAATCCAACCTTTTGGGAGTTGACACACACTTTCGATACATGTTCAACTATGGCATCCTTTCCATACCCCAAGGGGAAATCGACCTCTGGAATGGATTCAACGCTCATATCTGTCGTACCTGATCTTCCACGCTATGGTGCACGAATGTAACTCATCCAAACTGAAGAGGAGCGGTGGCACGGATAGAGATGCTACAGGTCATTCAAAAATGTTAATGGTATCACGTAAGTATTTAACAATTAGGACTAGCAAGCTCTACAGGTACGCATCAATTTGTTTCTTTTTAAGCTTACATATTCCTATGTTTTGCCTGATAAGTAATTTCTAAATGATGTCAATCCCGATTGCAGGAAATATCCCTCTGACTATTGAACAAATTTCGCTCCATAACCTCACCAAGGAACCCAAAGGAAACATTGGGGTAAGATCAACGAAGCAATGAAGGATATAGGACTCCCCGAGTTCGGAGACCCTGATAACTTCATCAACTAGTGTGACATAATCAGATCACATGCCAAGCAGGATTCACTATGGGATGAAGAGCTAGCCAAGGTGACCGATACGTTGCCAAGACAAGTGAAAATATTTATGGAACATTCGATGAAGGCTCAAACCATGCTACAACAGTTAAACACCAGTCTAGTGAAGTATCGAGTCCATGCGATGGAAATCAGAGGATTCTACATGACTCCGATGTAGAAGCACAAGTTCCCATGGGCCCAAACTTGCAAAGATTTTTTTTTTAGTTGGTCCGAGTATGAGAAAAGTCATCCTTTCAAAGAACTATCTTGAGTTGAATATTAAATAAATTATTAGAAGATGACACCATGTAGTGTATTTTTCTTTTCTTAAACTACACTTGTTTTTATTAGTTGAACTTTAGATTATAAATAAAGACATTGACCAATTAGTTAGAGGTCAATGGTTGTAGCAAGAACTCTTTCTTTCTATTTGTTAAGAATTATTTTGAAGCTCCTTTAAATTGAGAAGTCCTTCTGAACCAAAGATAATTTATTTTCATCAACTGCATGTGTGATTGGACGTGGAGAAGAACTATTTCCTATCTTGTTTCATGAATTATGTTGTAATGAGTAAGAGCAATTAATTATGTTTTCAAGTTATCTGGTGCACTATGGAGAAGAACTATTTTCTATCTTGTTTCATGAATGATGTTGTAATGAGTAAGAGCAATTAATTCTGTTTTGTTGTTCTTTTCTTTAATGATTAATAAGAATCGTTGTGTTATTATGTGATGAATGGTTCTGGTAGATGAATTATTTTGCTTGCCATTATCTCATTGCATATGTGTTTTATTTCTGGTAGTTAGTATCTCAGACAGTAATTGGATGCTCACATGGTTAATGTATTAGTACTAGGCCTATGGTATAAAATTGTCATCTGCATGCTTGAGCAGTGGGTTATCCCAATTTCAACCTCTTCCCCTTATTTAATCTTAATTCCATTTTTCTTGCCAAGTTGGTTTATACCGGCTTACATCTCATATCGGTCCCACCCAAAATAAAATATACAAAAGAGAATATTCCAAACTAAAGGAAGATCCTTCACTAGAAAATGTAAATCTCATCGATAATTTGGGCAGATCGAAAGATATGGAGAACCATTCCACTATTAAACGCCGCAAAGTCTAATTGGGCCTCAGTGGTAGGTTTGGTTCCTACTATTGATTCAAGATATTTAAGAGCCATCAACAGAGTCATACCACATTATTAAAGTATTTACTGATGAAGTAGTTAAAGTTTGTTCACTTTAAAGAAGTCGAGGTAAAGAAAAGTAGTATCGTATGGGGTAGAACTATTCCAAAAAGAATAGACATGTTAAAATACTATTCTTCTAATAAGGAAAGACCGAGTGTATACTTGGAGATAATAGCGACATCTCCAAGGAGAAGTCAAACAATTTTGGGAGTAGCACCTCCATTATTGTTATTATTAAAATGGTATAGTGGAAGTGTAGTAAAAATGTTGGAACTTCAAAAGTGAAGTATTGAAGGTACATGAAATATAAAGAATGTGAATAGATTGTCTAAAAGTAATACCTCATGTGCAAAGTGGATACAGAAGTATAAAACCATCTTATAAGGAAGTGTAATACATAAATCTAAGTAAATTACAAAATGGAATAAGTCCATGAGTAATTAGAGAAAGTAGGAAAAATGTACTACTAAGTGGATGACAAGTGATTTGATTTAAGAAAACACTCAAAGAGTTATGGAAACAATGAAAGGATTACTAATGCTAGGGAGAATGTTGAGTGCAGTTCAGAAGTTTTGAATACATTCCAAAGTAAGTTGGGAATGCATTTTATTGTCTTGAAAGGAAAATCAATAAGGGATCCTAAAGAAGAAAGTGGTTCTAATTTTAACTTAGTAAAGAAGAGATATGGTACATGAAGGAACCATATTGAGTGAAATTAACACATTGGAATTACTCCAAAAGGATGGGAGCACCACCGGAGTTCATGATGTCTAGTAAAGGTAATGTTGATTACTCTAAAAGTGATCTCTAAGAATCCTGAAGGAGAAGAGGTCATATGTGAAAAAAAAAAAAATTGTGTGAGCCAAGATAAAGTCGATCAAGGTAAGAGAGGTAAATGGTTCAATAAAACACAAGAGATGGGGTGTTCAGAGTGGGGAAAATGAAAATCTGTTTGGTCATGTTATCACTCCAAGAAACCCTTTGTGGTTGTAGACCAAAGGTGCTTGGTAACTTAAGAATTGAATGTTTTTATATTTTGTAAATGTGGATCAATGGGACAACTCAATACAGCTTATAGCATTCAAACATGAAAATGATAAACAAATAGACAGTGCTCTCAAAGATTGATTAATCAGCAGGTAGCTTTAAAGTGGGTGGAGAACAAATTGTAACTAAAACAGTGCAAAGCAGGGTCTAAGAGACAATCAAGAGAATTATTATCAGGCTATGAGCTAAACAATGGGATAAAAGCCATTCAAAGCTTGACAACACAGATAATAATGCAGAAGAAAGATGGAAAGCTGACAGTCAAAATTGAGAGAAACCTGTGATCTGTATTAACATAGAAAGTCTGAGTACAAAAAAGAGTATTTCTCTATCCAGAATCGAACCCTTAGAACTCCAAATTTCTTTGGCTTTATAGCCTCTTACAATCAGTTTCAGATCCTAAAACAATGGATCAGATATTCTAAAAATAGAAAGTCAAAACTAATTCACAAAAGATAAGGAGAGATCCTCAAGATGAGGTCAACCTCTATCTTTTGGTCTTCAAACATTGGTTGAAAGTTGATGAAGTGTAGCCTAGCCTT